>JAODAL010007285.1:0-126521 GCA_025379985.1 Phyllomedusa bahiana
ATCGGAACCATTTGGGGACGGCAATGGGAGGGAAAATGGTTTTCCGCGCTGCCCGAGGAGGGGTGGGTTTCCCTGCGCCCTGCTGGGCATGGTTTAATCTTGGGTTTTTTGAAAAAGGGGCCTTAAGTCTTTCCCCCGATCTCAGAACATTCTGAAAATGGCCAGGAAAAAAGTGTGCACTTTTTCCATTCGTACAAAGGGCCCGGGAACCCCCCTCCTTTTAGTTGCAGGGGGCCAGAACCGCCCCCCAACACACCCCTTTATATGCGAAAAATTTCCCCCTTTGGAATTCCAGCCTGCACATGGGTTGGGCCTAGAAAAAGAGAAAGGCCCCCTTAACTTTTTTTGATATCCAGGGGAGACAGAATTTCTCCCCTGTGTAACTTTTATGTCAGCCGTGGCAGCTCATGCGTGCCACCTTTTCCGTTTGTTGGGGGCCAATTCAAGGAGGCCACGTTTTTTTTCAGTCGCCAGGAAATAGGGATAAAAAACTCATTCCATGCTTCTTTTCCCGGAACAGATGGGTGAAAAAACTTTTGGGGAGGGGGTTTGGGGACGTGGCGACTACAACTAGCGGCCCCATGAGTCCGGGGGGGAATGAAATGGAGGGGGTGGGGACATTGGAGGAAAAAGCATTGTCTGGTGAAATGAGTGGGGTTTTCTTCCCCCGGGGACAAGAGAAGGGGGCAGGGGCAGCTGGGGGGAGGGGATGGGGATGGGGGAAGACGAGGCAATGGGCCCCCAAGCACCGTGGCAGTATAAGTGGAGATGGGGGGCAGGGGCCCCTCGGGGTCACTTGGGCAAATGGCCCCAGCATTTCCCGATTTGCCTTGGGTTTTGACAGCCGAATGTCACATCCGGCAAAAGGGATACTTCTGCTTTTCCCCCCCTATTGGGGCCCTCGGTACCGGGGGCCAAAAAGGGGGCCTTTTTCCCCCCTATTGAAGGGAGGGCAAACTCAAATACATAGGGAAAAACCTCCTTAAACCTTGGCCGTTTCCTATGTTGGGGATCTCCCTCCTCTGGGGCAGGGGCTGGGCCGGGGGTTCCTTTTGGGGCTCAAATTATACTGCCCGGCTCCGGGGAAGGGGGGGGTAGGGGCATACAACTCCATCAACAGCAACCTAAGTCTGGGGCATGGAGCAAACTTCCTTTTTTCCCCCCTAGTGGGAGGGAGTTTGCCAGCAGGGAGCAGGAAACCTTTGGGGCAGCCCCCGAAAACCCAAAAGGGGTTTGGGCCAAATTTGGGCGCACCCCCCACCCCAGTTAGAAAATCCCTGGGCTAAAAGGGCAAACCCAAAATGGGTGTGTGGCCGCAAATTGCCGATTTTGCAGTGGAGAAGTGTCCTGCCCGGCCAGTATGTGGCATCAGAGCGGGTTTTTCAGGGGCGGGAGGGGCCATCCCTTACCCCAAGGAGAACCGGCTTGTCCACGGGAAATGTGGAACCACTGACCTTTGTCAAGATGAAATTTAGGGGGGGATCGGAAGGATTTCCCCCACACCCAAAAGCCCTTAGGCTTCCCCGTCTGGGTTCAAACTACCTGCCTCAGCCACTATTTCTGATGCCGCCCCCCCCCTATGCCCACTTGGGTGGGCAGTTTTCCATCGGGCCCACCAAACCAAACTTTTCCAAAGGGGCTGGGATTGCCACCCAACCCCAACACTCGTCATTGTGCCACTCTATGCCCCTTCAAAGCTTTTCTGCTGGGCCCCCCGTTTTTCCCCCGCCCCTTTCGTTCACCCCCCCCACACTGTGTCATTGGCCACTCTTGACCTCATGCTTTTGCTACCCGCCGCCGTCACCTTTAAATCTGGTCATTGGGGCCACTCGGGGCCTACTCCTTTTTTTGCCACCTAAAAATGATTTCCCCTTTTTGCCACCCTTGGTCTGGGACCTTATTTTCCCTTGCCCCGCTGTTGGGGCCCGCCGTGTCCTCCCCCACGGGGTCATTGTGCAAATGTCCTGACTTTATGCTGCTGCTGTGGCTGCTGCCCCGGGCCTCCAAACTTTTCATTTTGCCACTCTCCCGACCTCCTGCTCTGCCGCCCCGGGCCTCCACTCTCAGTCATTGTGCCATCTGTGGCCTAATACGTTTTTCCAAACCTCCAGAATGTCATTGTGCCACTGCCTGACCTCATGCCCCTGCCCCCGTGACCCCCTGCTCTCAGTCATTGTGCCACTCTGTGGCTTTTTCCTGTTTTTTTTACCTACAGAATGTCAAATTCCCGCCTGACCTCATGCGCTGCGTTGTGGAAACCCCCACACTGTGTGATTGTGCCACTCTGGGGGCCTAATACTGTTTTGCCACCCCCAGAATGTCATTTTTGCCCCCTGCCTGGGGCCCCATGCTGCTGGATTGCCCCCGCACCTCCACACCTGTCCCTTTTTTGCTACCTGAAACTCTCAGCTTTTTTTTTCGCCCTTTTTGCTGCCCTGGGCTTTAAACAGGCAAAATTTTCCCCTTCAGTTATTTTGGGCAGTTTTTTCCCTCTTAAATGGGGCCCCCGGGGGTTTTTTTTTTGAAGCGATTTTTAAAACCCGGGGGCATTTATTTTGCGTGTTTAAACAAAAAACAACAAATTTTAAAAAGACCCAAACCAAGCTCCCCCCTGCAAAATTTTAAACATGGGACAAAGTTCTACGCACCCCGCCGGGGTCGGGCAGCCTGTAAAAAAAGCTGCTTTTTAACGCGATTTGTGCCCAAAAAAATTCGGAAAAGAAACGAATTTTGTCGGAAAATTCGGTGAAGTGACCGAATCGAATTTTTGAGAAATTCGCCCATCTCTAATCCAGATGCATGAGGCGATTTTCTGTCATCTTTTGTTATTTGGGGTTTAATGATATATGAAACATCATAGCCTCTCTATCCTTGTTGGTCTCCATTATCTTTATCATCCCCTGATGTGATTTTGGAGAATCGAAACATGTTGGGAAGGGACCTATAGGTTTTTTGTTAGGGTTAGTGTTTGCAGGGTCAGGCTCCTCCAGGAACCGCCTTATTGGGGCGACTTTCCTGTTTTGGTTGCTAGGCTAGGCTCTCTAGTTTCCTGCCTTGAGGGTCTTGATAGGGATAAAGGCAATATTATGTCCCATGTTTTCCATTTGGTGAGCTCCATGTTTTCTAGATGTGTTGAGATTTTATTAGAGTGGCGTTATTGGTCTTTTTATACTTTACTAATTAAAAGCTAAGTTTTTATAGCCTTGTTTCTTCCTTTGTCTTAGTTTAATCGTTGTTGAGTGATTATTATCGAAAAAAAAAAAAAAAAAAAAAAAAAAAAAAATAAAGTTGATAATCGCACAGTTTTTATGTGATCGAATTTTTAGATCATGCGATAATGTTATGTAAAATCTGTGCATCATCCTATTAAGATCGCGCCATTTTCGGCACTCCTCTCAATGTTGCGGCACAAATCATTTAAATAGATTTTTTGCTACAGAATAGATCATGGTGAGATGTTGAGCGACGGTCATGAACTGGGATGTGTATGGTTGCGATTGGCTGGAAAATCACATGACCTCATGTTACATAGACCAGCCCTTCTCTTCAACCTCAGTGGTCTCTCTAGGCGTCTCATAGCAGTAGGACGTGTCGCTCTGCCTGTGTCCAACCAGCTCAGCGAAATTATTCTATTTCTTCACAGAGAAAGCTCTACTGTTAGCTGTGATCCTTACAACTTAGTTAGATTAGAGATTGGAAGATTTTATGTAGTTAGGTAGAGAATTTTAAAGGAGCATCTACCGCTGTAAAGTCACGGGGGGGAGGGGGAGGGGGGCCCGCGGCGAACACAGACAAGCTCTATAAAGAATACTGGATAAAGTTCACAAGACTTAGTGTAGACATTGCACTGGAATAGCTTTATTATTAACAGTTTCTATTGAAATATTTCCTGGATATTGGGCAGCCTGAACTTATATTAGGATACACATCTTTTCTAGTAACTGCAGGTCTCTTTGTTAGGTGCAAAACTCACTTTATATATCAGTATACATTTCAGATAGGTGTTCATTTTCATTTTGCCCATACCACCTTTGTTCATATAGCCACCTTGCAGTTAAATTAGAATCCAGCAATTTTGTAGTCAGCACAGGTTGATAGGTGCCAAAAATACCTTGTATTACCGAATACATTCAGATACGTGTTTTTTCACTTTGCCATACAGCTTTGTTCATTGAGGACCTTGCACTTAAATGTGAATACGCAATTTTGTAGTCACACGGGTGAATTGAAGGTGCCAAAAATACCTTTATTACCGAATACATTACAGATACGTGTTTTTTACTTGCCATACAGTTTGTTAGAGCACCTGCACTAATGTAATACGATTTGTAGTCAACAGTAATTGAAGGTGCCAAAATACCTTTTTATCGAACTCAGATACGTGTTTTTTCACTTGCCAACAGCTTGTTATGACACTTGCATTAAATTGAATACAGCATTTGTATCACCACAGGTGAATTGAAAGGTGCCAAAAATACCTTTTATTATCCGAATACATTACAGATACGTGTTTTTTACTTTGGCGCACTACAGCTTTGTTCATGAGCACCTGCACTTAAATTGAATACAGCAATTTTGTAGTCACCACAGGTGAATTGAAAGGTGCCAAAAATACCTTTTATTATCGAATACATTACAGATACGTGTTTTTTCACTTTTGCCATCCAGTTTGTTGATAGAGCACCTTGCATTAAATTGAATCAGCAATTTTGTAGTCACCACAGGTGAATTGATAGGTGCCAAAAATACCTTTTATTATCCGAATACATTACAGATACGTGTTTTTTTGCACTTTTGCCCAGTCCAGCTTTGTTGATAGAGCCACCTTGCATTAAATTGAATCAGCAATTTTGTAGTCACCACAGGTGAATTGAAAGGTGCCAAAAATACCTTTTATTATCCGAATACATTTCAGATACGTGTTTTTTTCACTTTGGCGCAGTACAGCTTTGTTATAGACACTTGCAGTTAAATGTGAATACAGCAATTTTGATAGTCACCAAGGTGAATTGAAAGTGCCAAAAATACCTTTATTATATCTGAAACATTATACAGATACGTGTTTTTTCACTTTGGCGCACTACAGCTTTGTCATTGAGAGTCAGCTTGCATTAAATTTTGAATACAGCAATTTTGTAGTCACCACAGGTGAATTGATAGGTGCCAAAAATACCTTTATTATCCGAATACATTTCAGATACGTGTTTTTTCACTTTGGCGCAGGCCAGCTTTGTTGATAGTTTGAATACAGCAATTTTGTAGTCACCACAGGTAAATTGAAAGGTGCCAAAAATACCTTTATTATCCGAATACATTTCAGATACGTGTTTTTTCACTTTGGCGCAGGCCAGCTTTGTTGATAGATCTACTTTGCAGTTAAATTTGAATCCAGCAATTTTGTTTTGATTTGAGGGATTTGAGAATAGCTGTGATTTGCCGTCTTTTAATAAGAGACTTTCCAAAACTCTTCCATACCTCTCAAATTTTTATATTTCTGAACATGGAGCGAAATTCAGGTGGTAAGCGAGCAAAGAGGGGGGAGGCTGGTAGAGGTACGAGAAGTGCTACTTCAGTGACATGGCTACATGCACCATAGCAGCGATCGTCAGTTGCAGGACCGTCAGGCCTGTCATCGCTGGGTCAGGGCCCTGTGAATCTCAGTAACGAACAGCGTCGCCAATCTGTCCTTCAGTGGTTAATGCAACCTGCATCCAGCAGTCTTACCTCCTCGTCCTCCCAGTCACGGCCACAAATGTCGTCATCAGCATCACCAGCATCCGTCCAACATGAAGCAGCCCAAATGTCAACTCGTGTACCCACCACTGTGGATAATCCATTTTCTGAAGACCTCTTTGATGACAAAATGCGGTTGGGTCAGAAGGCATGTTAAAAGATCAAGAGGCCAAAGAGGATGATTTTCTCTGCTCTGACGCCCAGTTACTGATGCCATCAGAGGAGGAGAAGGAAGCCGGTCAATCGGCAAAAATCCCGGGCGGTCGGCAACGCCTTGCAGTCCCTCTTGCTTGTAGCCCGCAGCTCCTGGATGCAGAATGTCAGGACGACGAAGTCACCTGTGTTGATGATGATGATGACGACATTGCGGATCCAACGTGGTCTTTTCAGCAGAATTTGCTTGCGAGCGCTTCATCACTGGACGAGGAGGAAGACGATGGGGTAGTGTCAGTACGGGTTCCGCCTCAAAAAGGGAGAGGGCGGTCGCAGAAGTCCGCTGATATGATTCCGCCAGCCACGGTCAGCGCAAACCCCGCTCCTCGCTTATCGCCGTCAAAAAGGTCCAGGACCTCTCAAGCCTGGGCCTTCTTTGAGCAAGCCTCTGATTCACCCAGCGATGTCATATGCCGCCTTTGCCGTAAACGCATAAGTAGAGGCAAGAACCTTAGGTGGTTAACCACCACCAACATGTCTAGTCACATGCAGCGAATGCATGAGTTGAAATGGAGGCAACACTTGGCCAAAAAAGGCCAGACCGACGCCGGGCCTCCAACCACTGTCACACCCTCTGTCTCCGCCTCCTCCTCCTCCGCCACCACCAAGCGTTCCTCAGCTGCCCATGTCTCTCAGAGTCATGATCAGGGATCAGCCTCCGCTTCAGCCTCCACCGTCGCCCGAGTACCACCAGCACCACCAGAGACCCATCCTACCCCTTCTCCTTCCGCCAGTTTGACGACCTGCACGCCGTACAGCGGCCAGTCTAGCAGCCAGCCTTCTGTCTTCCAGGTTTGGGAGCAGAAGAAACACTTTAACCCAAACCATCCCAAAGCCAAAAGCCTGAATGTCGGCATTGCCAGGCTTTTGGCCTTGGAAATGTTGCCTTTCCGTCTGGTGGACACAGATGGGTTCCGCCACGTCATGGCCCTTGCCTGCCCCCAATACCAGATGCCGAGCAGGCATTTCTTTGCCAGAAAAGCCGTCCCTGCCCTGGCCAGCCACGTGTCATCTAAAATTTCAAGCGCGTTGTCTGCATCTGTGGCCGGAAAAGTCCATCTGACCACCGACACATGGACTAGTAAGCACGGCCAAGGCCGCTATATCTCTGTGACAGCTCACTGGGTGGATGTCTCTGGGGGTGACGGTGGCTCTCAGGCTCGGCGCACGCTCTTCAAAACCGCAGGGATGGTGCAGGGTTCTTTCCCCCAAGGTCCTCTGGTGGCATCACGTGCCCAGAGAAACCAGGCCGTGTTGAAATTAATCTGTCTTGGAGACCGTCCACACACAGGTCAGGAGCTGTGGACGGCTCTCCGCAACGAGACCGAGCGCTGGCTGGGTGCCAAGAACCTTGTGCCAGGCAAGGTGGTGTGCGATAACGGGCGAAATCTGCTGGCCGCCCTTAAGATCGGTAGGCTGGAGCACATCCCTTGCCTGGCACATGTCATGAACCTTGTCGTCCAGAAATTTCTAAAGAGCTACCCGGGTCTGGACTGCCTGCTGAGGAAGGCTCGAAGTCTAAGTTCGCACTTCCGCCGTTCGCACCCTGCTTCGTCCCGCCTGGCTGCGTTGCAGCGTCAGCTCGGCCTCCCCGTCAACCGTCTCATTGTTGACGTGGCAACACGCTGGAATTCCACCCTCCACATGCTCCAGCGATTGTGGCAGCAGCGCAATGCCATTACGCAGTACGAAGTGACACATGGCCTGACAAGCAGCGGTGCGGACCTCGGGTGTTGAGCCACCGAGAGTGGAGGCAGGTGAAAGAGCTCTGCACCATCCTTGCCAGTTTTGAAGAAGCCACCAAAATGGTCAGTGCGGACAATGCCCTTGTCAGCATGAGCATTGTGGTGATCTTAGTTCTGGAACGATCGTTGGACACTCTGAAACAACAGGTCCCGCCAGCGACGGAGGAGGAGACGGACACAGATGCGGACACGGAGCCTTTCTCTCCGTCAAATCCACAAGGCCCGACAGTTTCACAATTTCATCGGTCTTCATTAGGCAGTGGTTCGGGGTCCAGAGCTAGTGCAAGGTGGCGCATCAGCTCTCAGGGTGCATCATCTCAGGCAAGTCAGGGCTGTGTTGAAGCTGTGCCGGAGCAGCGGAGGAGGAGGAGGAGGTATTCCTAGACACCGGTTACCGACGTCCCTGCCTTGGAAAGAGGTTGGCGCGAATTTGAGGCGGAGGAGGAAGATGAGGAAGATCAGTTTGCTAGTGCCCCTCGACCCAGAGGCTTGGGAAATCAAGGCTCCATCTCTCACATGAGTGCTTGGATGCTCCATTTCCTCCAACATGATCCTCGCATTAAGGCCATCAAAATGAACAACAGTTACTGGGGGCCACCCTCCTGGATCCCCGGTACAAAACAAAACTCAGCACTTTCCTTCCACCCACCCAAATAGAGAGTAAAATGCAGGAAATGGAGACCTTGCTGATTGATCAACTGAGACATCTGTTGCGTCTGCTTCACGTTCCCCAAATGTCACGGTGGAACAACATCAGCGACGTGACAGCAGTAGAGTGCCAAGTAGCCGTAGCGGCAGCAGCAGGCAAGGTGGCAGAAGCCTAATGGGTGACCTCTGGCAATCTTTATTTACCACCTCACCAACGCATGCAATGCAGGGCACACATCCAACACACAGAGACCAGCTTAAGATCATGGTGCACGACTATCTGCGTCTCAACACCGATGTTTTTGTATGTGTTCCGGACCCAATAGACTTCTGGGTATCCAAAATGGACGAATGGCCCGAGCTCGCCACGCCATAGAGGTGTTGTCCTGCCCAGCAGCCAGCGTCATATCTGAGCGGACCTTCAGCACAGCTGGAGGAGTCATTACAGACAAACGCATCCGGCTTTCCACAGATAATGTGGATCGTTTGACTTTCATCAAGATGAATCAGGCATGGATCTCTGATGATGTTGTGGCCCCAAGTGCCGAGGGCACCGCTTAGTTGCCGGTCTACTTCAACATTTCCTCTCAAACAGAAATGGCCACTTGAAAACTTTTTTTTAAAATTATCAATTCTTACTACATGTTTTATCTCTTTCTCCAACAGTTCATTTTGCTGGTTTTTGCTGTGAGGAAACTGTAAAAGACAGCAATGATTCATGACAACACCTTATTCCCATTACTCACTTTTACTATTAGAAGTTTCGCAATGTCAATGGTTTAGAGACATGTTGCTCGGAATACCGCATAATTATGGTCCTTTGGAACAGAAATGGTAACTTCTAAGTGTCCATTCCTCCAGTCACAAATTATAATAGGCTGAGAAGATCATCATTGATAATTTTTGGGTCAGGTTTGCTTGTGAGATACAGCACTAATCATGGTCCTTTGAAACAGAAATGTGGTCTTCTTAAGTGAGCATTTCCACCCCCTCACAATTTTAACAGTGCTGAGAAGTCAATTTTATAATTTTCTGGTCATGCGCTTTGAAAGCAAGCAATACGAACAGTCCCTATTCAAAAAATTATGTTTCTAACAGACATTTGTTCTTGCACACTATTGATCCAAAGTGCTCAAGGGTATGCTTTGATTTTGGGGGCATTTTGCTGTGAAATGCAGCTATACTACAGGTACTATTAAAAAAAAATGGTTGTTTCTAACAGACTTTTTTTTTTTTTTTTTGTTCTCACAATTGTCAAAAAGTGGCTCATGGGTCCATGATTGAATTCTGGGGGCAATTATGCGTGACATGCACTATACTACAGTCCTATTATAAAAAAAAAGTTGTTTTCTTAACAACATTTGTTCTCACAATTGTCCAAGAGTGCCTCAGGGTGAGGTGCTGTCAGAAACAGAATAGGAAGGACACAGTTAATGGACACATATTTGGCAAAATGACCTTGTTTTTTGCAAGATCTTAAACCAACTCTCAATCCCTGTATGGAGACAACCCAACTAATACAATTAAAAAAGAGAAACAAAGACATGGTGGGATTCCATCCTAATTTTAAAAATGTGATATTCTAGAATTAAAACTACACAAAACCTTGCATGTACAAAATACTGGTAAAAACAAATTCCTCTGAATTGACAAGGTAGTGAACAGGAAAACTGACCATATGTAGGTTAATCAGAGACAATTATAGAGCATCACAAGAGAACAAAGTACAGAGACCATTTCCTCCACACAAAGAGTAAAAATTGAGAAAAATAATGCCAAGAAAAAGGGCACCTGGGTGAAAACAGGAGCGTTAACCACCGTATTGTTCCAAGTGTAAGATCAATTGGTCCGCACTCATCACTGGAGGGGCAAGCGCTACCCCACCCAGGACAGGGAACAGAATATGACCAGTGAAATAAAATGCTGGTTGAAAGACTCCTTGTTTCCAGCAACTTTTTAATCCTGTGGTCATGAAGATTTAAAGGTCAAGCTGCGACAGAACAGGGAAGTCCAGTTCCATTCAACTAAAATTTGGTATGAAAGACTCCTTATTCACCGGCACTTCTTAAAATCGGGGGTTATGCAGGTTTGGCGGCTCATGCTGTGGCCCAGACAGGTAGTAGTCAAAGTCCATGTCTTCAACTAAAATGTGTGTTGAAAAACTCCTAAATTCCAGCACATTTTAATCTGTGGTCAGACAGTGTAAAATGGTCATACTGTGGTACAGACAGGTATAGTCAATGTCCAGTTCAACTAAAATGTTGGTTGAAAGACCCTTTTTCCGCACTTTTTAAATCTGGGGTCATGCAGGTTTGGGCTCAATGCAGCGTTCCAGGACAGGGATATTCAAGTCCAGTCAAGTAAAATATGGTATTCAAATCAAAAAAACTGCCTCTGGGCATCTTTATAATTAGTGGTTCATGCAGGTTAAGTGGTCCTGCCTGTTGTGCAAGACAGTATAGAGAAATGGTCAGTGAGTTTTTAACTGTGTCATTTATAACCAATGTGTTGCCTAAGAAGTAGCACGAAATCCATTTGGACAGTTGATGATTTATTTCCAGCTCTCC
Source organism: Phyllomedusa bahiana (assembly GCA_025379985.1). Taxonomy (NCBI): domain Eukaryota; kingdom Metazoa; phylum Chordata; class Amphibia; order Anura; family Hylidae; genus Phyllomedusa; species Phyllomedusa bahiana. Next base: position 10,907 of record JAODAL010007285.1, read on the forward strand.
CCAGCCCTGTTTGGGTGAAAGAATGAAGGAGTTGATGCTCTCCCCCCATAGACATAAGTTTAAAGTCATCCGGAGATAATCTCTCAACACGATCGAATATCTTATTGTTATAATGCCATTATCGACCATCGACCGATGAAAAGATAGACACTTAAACGCTCATCACTACACCTGATGGCTAGGAGTAGAACCAATTTAGAACCTAGGTGTTCCTCTGCCAGATTCCTCCTTGAACTGAGAGAAGGGTCCTTAAAATGTTAGACTTTTTGGATTTGCCATTCCCGACTATAGAACAGTAGATTCTGATATTAACAAGTTCATGGTCAAAGAACTGTGTCTTCTGCTCTGAGCTGTAGATTTCCTTTCTTCTGGATCAATATCACCACATGTAGGGCTCTTGGAAGTGACCAGCCTCCCTCGTTGACAAGCACTTACTTAATTATGTGGAATTTCGACGGGAATAAAAGAAACAAACTCAACAAACCACTCGATGCAGATCTTTGCATGAAAACAACAATCAAAGGATAAAATAATTTGCTGTTTCTTTCTTATTTGTGTGCAGTTATTATCCCCAGGGAGGTTTATTTCAGGAAAAATACTGAGTAATTAAAAATTGTTCTTTATCCCCCGTTCTTATATGTTCCTTCAGCTGTAAAAATTACCCTAGATACAGACATAACTCTCTTTTATTTGTACAATTGAAAGAATTCTGACTGTATTTTGCAGAATGATTTTATGATTTAGAAATGAATGTTTTTTTTTATGAGACCTATGATTAGTACGATGCTGCGGGGGAGGGGATCAATTATCAGGGTGACATATGGAATGAAGACTTTTTTCTTAAAGTAACTGACAAATGGATGTTACTGGGACTTGGTAAAGAATCCAGTGGATTCCCCAATAGGATTCTCATTTCCAAACAGATGCCTGCTCTGCTCAGTAGCGTACCCACCAGAAGGAGAGAACTCACTGCAGAGACCAGGGTGAGGGGAAAAAACATGGTATCATTTTTCAGACTGGGTTGTTTGGTGCCCAACAGTGGAGTTGATGCTTGGAGCACACCAGGGGACGTGATTATAGGGGCCCAGCAGTTGAAATCATTCTAGGGGCCCACCAGTGGGCCCATCAGTAGATTCTTGGGGTCCACCAGTGGGCCCACCAAAATTTCGGGGCCCCCAGTGGAGCTGATTTATTGCCCACCAGTGGAGTTGATTCTTGGGCCCACCAGGGGGAGTTGACTCTTGGGTCCCCCCTGTGGATTTTATTCTTGGGCCCCCAGTGGACTGTTTTTTTGGGCCCCCCAGGGGGATTTGATTCGGGGCCCCCAGTGGAGTTTTTTCGGGGGCCCCCACCGTGGAGTTGATTTTTGGGTTCCCCAAGGGAGTGAAAATTCGTGGGGCCCTCCTTATAGCTGTTGTACATGACTGCACCTACTGCACATGTCCCTTGCTTTCTGTCTGTCTTTCTCAGTGGTCCACCATGTCCAGGGGCTGACCTTCCCCAGGAGCCCACCAGGAGTTTCCTATGTTTCCATGGAGGTAAGTCTCATTTTGCGGTATAATCTCTCTTTCTGTTTTTCACATGGTCAAAGAAATACAGGCTGCCCCGACTTACGCGTCTAAATTTACATACGTCCCCAGTTAAAAATGGAGACTTAGGGGGCGTGGCTGTCATTCAACACTGAGTCACCCCCCATGTAACCAATTTTCAGAAATGCCAAGCTGCACATGAGAACAGAACGTTAGGTGAAATCTTTTAAAAAAGGGGGAAAACGGCAAAACAAATGTAAAAAAGTTCCCTGCACTATCCAAAATAAAAAAAAATTTTTTTTGCTGGGGTTTAAAATTTAATAAATATACTGTTTTTTTTACTTACATACAATTTCAACTTAAGAACAAACCTACAGTCCCTATCCTGTTTGTAACCCGGGGACTGCCTGTAGTAGGATTCTAGTTTTCTGCAGATGCCATTAGGGGGAGATAAATGCAGACGGGTTTAATTCAAAAATCAATGAGCCCATTTGCAGCAGGTTTTCCTTAGTGGTAGGAATTTTATCCTTTAACTTAAAATACTCAAAAAAGAACCTGGGATTTCCTCAGAAAAATATAGCTGGCTGCATCTATGAATAGCTACCGTGACACTGGTTCTGGCACTGATAAGTTTCTTCCTTACACTGCCACTGTATTGGTTGTTTCACAGTTCACGGCTCGCCCCTGAAATTGGACCCCCGGGACGTGCCCAGTCTTGCATTCCCCCGGCCCTGCATCTGTTTGCTGTTGTCACTTTGTGCCGCAGTTAGAGATGGGCGAATTTCTCAAAAATTCGATTCGCCAAGTTCTTTTCGACCTGAATTTATTAGTGGTGAATTGCGTTAAAAAACAGCTATTTCCCCGGCTCAGAAAGCCCTAGGGGTTTGTAGAACATTTTGCAGCTCAAAAATTTCATAGGAGGTGGGTTTGGGCTTCAACAAGTGTTTTTAGATTACAAAAGCAAAGACAGGCCCGGACTAGAATCGCTTCACCTTTACTTTCCCCTGGGCACTTTTCAGGGGCAAAACTGGCCAAATAACTGAAGTGGGAACGCAACCTGACAAGGTAATGTCAGCGCCAGCTGGAAAGAACTGAGCTGAGGACCAAGATCCTACTATAGCAACAAAGAGCGCACTCCTTTTACACCGACATCAGATGATTCCACAGATTATGACATAACTTGCTCTGTTAAACGCTGATATATGTAGAGGCCCCCCCCCCACGAAAGAGTGGATAGTGTGTCGGCAGTAATTTTGCGTTGACGTCACTGATCATGTTGCCCTTCCTTTCATCCGTCAGTGTCCACTTTTAATCGGTCAATAATCCATCAGCATTGCTAAAGCCAAAAACAAACAGGAGTTGATCCAAAACAGAGATGACCAGTAAATGGGATATTTGCATTACTTCTGTGTTCTGTATCCACTCCTGCTTTTGGCTACCTAATCATCAGACAATCCTGATTTTGAGTGGCACAATGACAGGTTGGGAAGGTGGCAGCAACATCAGTAGGCCACAGAGTGGCACAATGACAGGTTGAGAAGATGGCAGCAACATCACTAGCCCAAAGAGTGGCAAATGACAGGTTGAGAAGGGGGCAGCAACAGCAGTAGGCCGCAGGGTGGCACAATCACATTTTTTGGAGGTGGCAGCAACATCAGTAGGCCACAGAGTGGCACAATGACAGGTTGAGAAGGTGGCAGCAACATCAGTAGGCCACAGAGTGGCACAATCACACAGTATGGAGGTAGCAGCAACATCAGGTAGGCCACAGAGTGGCAACATAATGAACCAGGGTTAGAGGAAGGTGGGCAGGCAACATCTTGTAGGCCACAGAGAGTGGCAAATGACAGGTTAAGAAGGTGGCTGCAACATCAGTAGGCCACAGAGTGGGACAATGACAGAGTTTGGAGGTGGAAGCAACATCAGTAGGCCACAGAATGGCAAATGACAGGTTGAGGAGGTAGCAGCAACATCAGTAGGGCACAGAGTGGCACAAAGACAGGTTGAAAAGGTGGCAGCAACATCAGTAGGCCACAGAGTGGCACAATGACAGGTTAAGAAGGTGGCAGCAACATGAGTAGGCCACAGAGTGGCACAATGACAGAGTGTGGAGGTGGCGGCAGCAACAGCAGCAGCAGCAGCATGAGGTCGGAGAGTGGCACAATGACATCTTGTGTAGGTGGCAGCAACATGAGTAGGTCACAGAGTGGCACAATGACACAGCGTGGAGGTGGCAGCAGCATGAGTAGGCCACAGATTGTCACAATGACAGTGCCAATGAAAGTGTGGAGGTGGGTGGCAATACCAGTCCCTGGTAAAGATGGAGCAGCTGGCAGCAGATGTGTGGCATCAGACGGATGGCAGCATCAGAATAGTAGCTGAGGCATGTAGCCAGAAGAATCCAGATTAATTTCTCAAAGTTTTGGTGAGGCGTCATGGCTGATCTAATCTGATGCATCAGGCATTGGTGTGTGGAAATCCTGGCTGATCCACGCCTGATTCATCTTGACAAAGGTGAGTCTCTCCACATTTCGGGTGGACAAGCGAGTTCTCCTTGGGGTAACTATGGCCCCTGCCGCACTGAACAACCGCTCTGATGCCACACTACTGGCCGTGCAGGACAGCTTCTCCAGTGCAAACTCGGCAAGTTGCGGCCACACATCCAGTTTGGCTGCCCAGTATTCCAGCGGATCTTCTACCTGGGGTGGCAGAGTGCTGTCCAAGTAGGCCACCACCTGCTGGTTCAGGGTCTGCTCCAGGTCCTGCTGCTGCTGCTGGTGAGTACTCTCCTCACTAGGTGGGTGAAGGAAGCTGCTCATCAACGACTCCAGACTTAGGCTGCAGTGGTATGTGAGCGATGAGGAACCCCCCCGGTCAGACCTGCCAGAGGATGGACGATGGCGCACATAGGCAGCGCCCAACTGACTACATAGGATTTCTCTATAGTACTTGAGTTCGTGAGTTTCTCCTCCCTCTCGGCAGGCGGAAAAAAGGCTCCCATTTTGGACCGGTAGCGAGGGTGGAGAGCCAGAAGTCATCCCTCTGCCAGATGGTGACTATTCGACTGTCACTAGCCAGGCAAATCAGCATGCTGCGGGCCATCTGAGCAAGTGACTCTAAGGGACTCCCTGCCTCCATCTCCACTGTATACTGTCACGGTGTGTTTGGGTCATCTGCCTCATCTTCCTCATCTCCCACTACCTCCTCCGGCTGCTCCTGCTCCTCACCTGAGTAGAAAAACCACTCATTTCACCAGACACTGCTTGTGCTCCAATGTCCTCCTCCTCCTCCAGTTCAGCCCCCACCGGACTCACGTGGCCGTGAGATGTAGTCGCCACGTCTCCAGTCCCCTGACCAGACAGATTTTGCAGCATCTGTTCCAGGATATGAAGCAGTGGAATGACGTTATTCATCCCGTAGTCCTGGCGACTGACAAATAATGTGGCCTCCTCAAAGGGCCTGAGCAAACGGCAGGTGTCACACATGAGCTGCCACTGGCTGACATCAAAATTTCACAGGGAAGTACTCCTGTCTGCTTGAATCATCAAAAAATCCTTAATGGCCTTTCTCTGTTCATACAGTTGGTCCAGCAAATGGAGAATGGAATTCCAATGGGTGGAAACATCGCATATCAGCCTATGTTGGGGGAGGCCATTCTGCCGTTGCAGCTCAAGGAGGGTGTGCTTGGCTTTGTAGGAATGGATGAACTGCATGCACAGTTTCCTGGCCATTTTTAGAATGTCTTGCAGATGAGTGGAAGACTTCAGAAACCTTTTGACAACCAGATTGAACACATGGGCCATGCAGGGCACATAGGTCATCCCTCCTCGGTGCAGCGCAGACACCATGTTCCTTCTATTGTCTGTCACCATGTCACCACAGTTGTCGCAGAGAAAGCCACACATTGATTTCCTGTTGCATGACGCGGAGCAGTTCATCCTCTGTGTGACTTCATCCTCCCTGGCAAACCAGGTGTAGAACTGCGTGACACCGCTGTGCCCTGCACATGTGGTGTGAAGGAGCAGTACTTGTGGAGGCTGAGGTGGTGGTGGAGGAGAAGGCGGACATTGGCGCAGGAACAGCAGTTTGACAACGTGGAGGAGAAAGCGGCGTCTCTTGTCCAGGATGCTGGTGTGGCTGGGCAGGAAGCACATTCACCCAGTGGGCCGTAAAGGACATGTACTGTCCCTGACCGTAGTTACAGCTCCACATGTCCGTGCTGCCGTGCACTTTGGAAGACACCGATAGGCTCAAGGACTGGTCCACCTTCTGTTCTACATATTTGTGCAGGGCTGGTACTGCCTTTTTCGAAAATAAATTACGGCTTGGGACTCTACACCTCGACTCGGCCAAAGCCATTAGTTCTCTGAACAGTGCAGAGTCCACCACTTGGAAAGGAAGGGACTGCAGTACCAACAACTTGGACAGGAGCATGGTCAGCTTCTGCGCCTTAGGATGGTTGGACTCATACTGCTGTTTCTTGGCAATCGCCTTGGTGAACGCCTGCTGGTGCCATGAGGGGCATGGAGCAGGAGCATCTGGACCGGTAGATGATGGGAACGACACACAGCTCCCTTCGGCAGAGGTGGTGGAGCCTTCACTGCCTGAAATGGCATGTGTGCCACTGGATGCTGTTACTGTTGCTGCGGCAGGATGGAACACCACATCTGAGACACGTTTCTCCCAGGCCACTGGATGGTGACGCTGCATGTGTTGATGCAGGGCCAACGCTCCGCACTGAGTGACTACTACCGCCGCTACCTCGGTGAGCCCCTGTGCCGCTACTTTCTTGGACCTGCGAATCGGATTTTGTACCACGTGGCCGTTTGGCTCCCCAACTCGCACTGCTGCCACCCTGCTGACTCACGGCCACACTACCGACTTGTTGGCTGCACCGCTGCCGGACGCGCAAGCTGACGCCTTCTTCTCCCAACGATGATGATGAAGCCCTTGCTGCACCCGGCTCCCAAGTGCGATCGGCTACATCGGCATCGATTTGTGTTTGTCCGTCACTGCTATTCTCCTCAACAGTCTTAGTATGCAGAGCCTGACTGCTTGCAACAAAACCTCCCATGCCACTCTCCACATCAATACTTTCCCACCTTCTGCAAAAAGCAGCGGATGTCTGTCCCACCTCTTGGCTGCCAAGTAGCTGCTGACTGTCCTCAAAGAGTTCATCCTCGCTGTATGGTGGCGCTGAGCCCAGACCACATAGTAGATCTCTAGCTGAGGGAACCGAACGGGACAGAGGCGGGTTGAGGACAGGGGAGGGCCGCTGACCTGTTCCCAGGCCATGCCAACTAAGGGTTGTGTCTGAGGGACCCACCGACTCTTGACTGGGGTTGTCAGATGTCATCCGAGAGGAAGTTGATGACCGAGTCAACCAATCAAGAACCCTTGGGTTGCTGGTCAACACACGGCCGCTAGATGACACCGGCAGTTCTGGCCTCACCAAGTCACCCCTGCTGCGACGTCCCCTTACTGTGATGTAACCTGTGCCTGCTCCAGGAACGTTTGTGCCACTGCCACTCGCATGAGAAGGACCTGCCACCTCTCTGTCTGACATACTGTTTGAACACACACCCTGTATTATAGTCCAAATTAACCCACAATCAAGAGGTTAAATTAAGCCTTGGGTATGAAATACTGTACTGAACAACCAGATGTAATTTAGGCGTATATGGGATAAAAAAAAAAAAAACAGACACTCTGTATTTGAGTCCAAATTACCCCACAATAAAGAGGTTAAATTAAGCCTTGGGTATGAAATACTTTACAGGGCACCCAGATGTAATTTAGGTATATATGGGACAAATAAATACAAACACTGTGCATTTTACTCCAAATTACCCCACAATCAAGAGGTTAAATTAAATCTTGGGTATGAAATACCCTGCAGAACAACCAGATGTAATTTAGGCGTATATGGTACCAAAAAAAACCAGACACCCTGTATTTTAGTCCAAATTACCCCACAATGAAGAGGTTAAAATAAGCCTTGGGTATGAAATAGCCTACAGAAAAACAAGATGTAATTTAGGTGTATATGGGGCAAAAAAATACACACCCTGTATTTTAGTCCAAATTACCCCACAATGAAGAGGTTAAATTAAACCTTGGGTATGAAATACCTTACAGAAAAACCAGATGTAATTTAGGCATATATGGGACCAAAAAAAACAGACACGCTGTATTTTAGTCCAAATTAGCCCACAATGAAGAAGTTAAATTAAGCCCTGGGTATGAAATACCCTACAGAACAACCAGATGTAATTCAGGCATGTATGGGGCAGAAGTACACCCACCCTGGACTTTAGGGAGAATACCACACAAACAACAAGAAAATAATAACACTGGTTGAGTAACAAGTGTGTATATGACACACACTTGTGAAGGTCTTTCACTCCAGTAGCTGAAAAAAGTGCAATATAGCACAGCAGCAAGATGCTTATTGACAGGAGTCACAGTGAGAAGTGCGGGAATTTAAGATGGCATCCGTATTTATAGGGCTGTGACATCACAGAAGCCCGCTGTTCGCTGATTGGCTTCATCTCTGCACATGTCATTGAGGGTGTTCCTTTCTTCCTCCCAGAGTTCTCTGCCCCATGTCACGCCATGTGCTCGCGGCCATTTTACAAAAAAAAGACGATTCGTTCCCGCGAAGTACCATAAACTTCAGCTTCGTGCAGAACCGAAGTTTTCCTGAAATTCTAAATGAATTCCACGTTGTGAGAATCGATTCGCCCATCTCTAGCCGCAGTCCCTGTTCTGGGCCGCAGGCATAGCAGTGTCTCTGCTGCGTGCCCTAGTCCCCTGCACCTGCTTCTGCGGTCCTGTCTCCATGCATGCGGTGGTCCCTGCTGTGTCCCTTTGTTACAGTGTACTCACCTGTCCATGTTCCTGTCTGTGTCTGCACGTACCCTCCGTGCGCTTCCTGCTCTGGAGTCAAAGGGACAGTGTTCCAATTACCTGTCGAATATCCTACGACCTCCTGTATTATAAGGAACTCCTTGCCTATGATTCTGGTCAGTTCATGAATGTCCATCTGAGCTCCTGACCTCCTGGCTACTGGTTACTGCTGTTCCTGAGTTAACCCCTGTGTGACCTGCATATATATACAATTAACCTCTGAGTTACCTGCATATACAATTCTGTTGTTCCTGACGCTGCACCAGCTAGCTATTTATGTTATTCCTGCTGTTAGCCTTCCGTTGTACCAGTCCATTACCTGCTTGGGACCCCATCACCTGCCTATGGCTACACCTGCCGGGACCTGTTACCTCTGCCTATTGTAATGGACCAAAGGACGGAGGCTGAGTAGAGGACGAGAGGTGTCATAGTTTTGTCATTTCTCACCCACCCAGGGTTATCATAGTAGTTTCAACTTCAATTATACCTCTCATGCCCCATTCTGGGACCAAAACAGTCTAAAGGTGGGGGACCTGAAGTACAGATGGTATTCTTACCCCCAGGGACACTTTCCATGGTGGTGGTGGTCCTCTCCTGGAGTAAGGATGTTGCAGTGTTGTAGAGAGGCGCCCATAATGTTGTGCAGGAAGCAGATGAAAGGTTAAACGTTGGTGTCAAGCATCACTTGACTCTTTTATTTGTCAGCTAGTACTCAAACATGGCATATCTCTTTCATATGGTTACAATATTTTCTCTGCCTGCATTGCAGCTAGCAGCCATCAGAGGTCCCTTCCAAAATTGTCCCTTATGTGGATGCGGCTTGGACTGCAAGGAGCACTCTAACCCTAAGAGAACCGATATCCTAGCAACTTCCAGATGGACTTCAAAGGGATAGCAGAGTGTTCCCTGGAGAACTGGATCTAGACAGGTCAGGCCAAAGGCAAGCTGGACACAAGTCTGGGTGGTAGGCCAGCCGGGGAATTCCTATGCACTACCTCTCATATACCCCTCTTTGGTGTACCTGTCCAAGGAATCCTCTAATGCAGCTAGGAAGCAATCCTTTCCATAGAAGTCCTTAATTCTCCAGCAGAGATCCAGGGCTGACAAATAAGGCTATGCGCCTTCCCAGCTGCAGTCTGAAATGAGCCCTGCATCCTCTTCTGTGGTCTGACAGAGGTTCAGACCACAGGTATCACAAGAACCACTAAAACCACTAAGAAAGCCAACCTATATATTAAACTAAGGCCTATTTATAACCTTTTGATTTGACTTAACCTACCTACCCCCCTCCTAATCTCCATGGTTACCTACTCCATCCTCCTCTCAACCAATGGCTGCAAAGCTGAACACACATAGTGAAATAATATCATCATAGTGACTTAGCAGATCTTCTTGCAGTATGCAGAACCCAACACAGAATTCACTCAAACGTCATGTCATAATCATTATCTCAGTGCAAAATAGCATTTAAGCATATTGACTGTGGTCCAGCATAAAATCATTCTGTAGTATGCACAAGGGGTTCACAGATACAAGGGGTTAAACTCCTGTTTACTACACTATTCCCGTTGTCCTTCGTCCTGCACTTCAGCTGTCACCGCGAGTAGCCACATCAGGGGTAGCGGCCTGGGGGTTCCCCGCAGCAAAGTTCAGCCAGCCTTGCGACGGTCTCCGGTGGCCGCCAGGAGCCCTTTACACTCCGCTCCCTGGCATGGACTCCACATCTATACCATCTACGCTCCCAGTGATCACATAGGATCCACAATACCCGGCGTCCACCGTGTCAGTGCATACTGACACCGCTGGTCGTTAAAGTGTATATGTACAGTATGACTTGTTATTTGTGTGTGAAAGTACATCTTTATTTATTTATGTACAGTATGTATGTGTGCATATGTGTACCTACATGTGTGTAAATAGGTTTGCATTGTATTAATGTACTGTAAATCTTTTAATGTTTGTGAATGTATATCTTTATGTCTGAGCTGTGTGTACTTATGTACAGGGTGTCTTTTGGTATGTGTGTGTTTGAATGTATATATGTATGTTAGTGTTTGTATATGTGTACCTGTATGTTTGTGTATTTATTTACAGTATGTTTTTTGTATGTATCTTTGAATTTATTTCTTTCTGTACGTTTGTACCTGTATATGTATGTGTACCATATGTGAGTGTACATATTTCTGTGATGTATGTGTGTCTATGTACTATCTTTTTATATATATATATCTTTTTATGTGTGTGTGTGTATATATATATACATATATGTAACTGTATGTGCATGTATATGTCTATACATGTCTATACTGTGTGTATATATATATATATATATATATATATATATATATATACACAGTACAGGTGTGTACACGCACATACAGTTACACAGGTACAGTACGGACACCCTGTTTCCCTAAAAATAAGACACCCCCGAAAATAAAACATGTGCTTTTTTTATGCAATTCAGAGTTTGGTTGCTTATGCTAATGCTTGTGATGAAATCACTACAGTATATTAATAAATGTTGATGTTTTGTTCAACAATAAATGTGAATTATTGTTCATAGAAAAAAAAAACATCCCCTAAAAATAAGTCTTAGCTCGTCTTTAGGAGCAAAAATTAATAAAAGACACTGTCTTATTTTCGGGGAAACAGGGTATGCACGCCTCGCTGAGCTACGTCTCATATGTACACAATGTATTATTATAGGGCCTCATGTATGAAAAGTCAGAGCGCCCATTTCCTTTTTTCAGAGCACCATATGAAATGAAAGGTTACTATGGGCAACAAGGAAAGTCTAAGACCTAGACAGTTGTCATACATGTGGCCCATAATCTTTATGTATGTATGTGTGGGTCTTTCTGTCTGCAAGGTTTTTTTCTGCATATGAGACATCGCTCAGCGAGGCAATACTCAGTGGTAATCATGATGCCCGTAAATGAGCTTCGTCATTGCCAGTATTTCTGTAGTTTTGTTCTGGCACCGAGAACTGCGAGGGTGAATTTCTATTCAGCAACAGAGTGAACACTTAAATACGACGGAGGCAAGAGACCTGCAGCAAAGTGGCACCATTTATCCACATTAACATCTCTCTAATAGCATGAAACTTTTGTAGAATGTAATACACTGACAAACACTGCAGAGGTTTTAATGGCAGGAATACAGCGCAGGAACCATAAGGGAGATTAAAGCCATTTTATTCTGCAGTACATGGTTATATATTGCTGCTCCTTAAAGCAGATGTAAAATATACCACAGGCTTTATATTTTAGTTCCTGTAGAGGTTTTGAGGTATTCGCATCACAAAAAGCACCAGGTCACCCTATACCTTAAATCATGTAATCCTAAATTAGAGTCTATTTTCATGAGAGAAGGAAAGTGCTCTCTCCCACACAGAGCATTTTTGGTGCATTTTTAAATTATTTTTTTTTTTTTGTAGAAAGGCATAGCATTAATTGCTGTACATTTCTGAATAAAAAACACCAAAAAACGCTTTGTGTGAAATTAATCAGTGAGACCATCACTATAAGAGCAGAATTCTGTCACTTTGTTGTGTGTTTACCCAATACAGAGGAGGGAAGACATCAGCAGTGATCTTAGAGAAGCAATTGTTGCTGCCTTTCAGTCTAGCAAGGGTAAAAAGCATTTCCAACTTATATGAATTCCACCATTTTATAGTATGAAAGTGTTTAAAGGGGTTTTGCCATAATCATAAATTGACGTGGGAACATCCCAAATGCAAATTTAAGCAAGTAATTAAAAATATATACCAAATTAGAATGCCTGTTTCTTTTCTTTTGTTTATCTGTGCACTGCTTGTTGTCAGGGGTTCGGACCAGCACTCTCTTCTCCTTGCCTGGCTGTGTTTGCTCAATTAAATCTTCTCTCAAGATCTCTTTGCTCAGGATCACGCATTGCCACACTTGTGTACTCATTCAATGTCCAGCCATCACATTCCTCTGTAATGTTGCTACCCATATTGTCTCCGCTCCCTGTGCTGCCAGCTCTCCCCGTACTGTTTGTGCTCCCCGTGCTGCCACCTCTCCCGATACTGTCTGCGCTGTTCGTGCTGCCATCTATCCCCATACTGTCTCCACTCCCTGTGTTGTCATCTTTCCCCGTACTATCTCCATTCCCCTTGCTGCCATCTCTCCCCATACTGTCTGCGCTCTTCGTGCTGCCACCTCTCCCCATACTGTCTAGGCTTCCCTTTCTCTCTATGCTACCAATGCTGCCATCTCTCCCCATACTTTCTCCGTTCCCCGTGCTGCCATCTCTCCCTATACTGTCTCCACACCATGTGCTGCTATCTCTCCCCCTACTGTCTCCACTCCATGTGCTACCATCTCTCCCTGTATTGCCATCTCTCCCCATACTTTCTTTGCTCCCTGTGCTGCCATTAGAGAGGCGAATTTCTCAAAAATTCGGTTCGCCGACTTCGCCGAATTTTCCGACAAAAATCGTTTCGGTCCGAATTACTTCGGCACGAATCGCATTAAAAAGCAGCTATTTCCAGGCTGCACAGAGCCTGCAGGGTGCTGTAGAACGTTGCGCCATGCTTAAATATGCAGAGGGAGCTTGGTTTGGTCTTCATACAATGTTGTGTTTTAGTATGACACGCACATGACTGCCGCCGCTCTTAGAATCGCTTCACTCTAAGATTCCCTGGGCACTTATGGGGGCAAAACTGACCAAAAAACTGAAGGTGGAATGTAGCCTGATAAAGTCATGCCAGCGAAAGCTGGAAAAAAACAAGCTGAGGGCTCAGGTGGCAACATTAGTGACAGAGTGTGGAGGTGACGGCGGCAGCCACAGCAGCATGAGGTTAGAGAGTGGCACAATGACATTCTGGAGGTGGCAAAAACAGGAGGAAGCCACAGAGTGGCACAATGACACAGTGTTTAGGTCACGGCAGCAGCCACAGTAGCAGCATGAGGTCAGGCAGTGGCACACTGACTTACTGGAGGTGGCAAAAACAGGAGTAGGCCACAGAGTGGCACAATGACACAGTGTTTAGGTCACGGCAGCAGCCACAGCAGCAGCATGAGGTCAGACAGTGGCACAATGACACAGTGTGTAGGTGACCGCAGCAGCAACAACAGCAGCAGCAGCATGAGGTCATAGAGTGGCACAATGACAGAGTGTGGAGGTGGGTGGCAATACCAGTCCCTGGTAAAGATGGTGGTAGGCAGATGGAGAAACTGGCAGCAGATGTGTGGCATCAGGCGGGTGACGGCATCAGAATAGTGGCTGAAGCAGGTCATTTGAACCCAGACTAATTTCTTACAGTTTGGGTGAGGCGTCATGGCTGATGTAATCTAACGCCTAAGGCATTGGTGTGTGGAAATCCTGGCTGATCCACGCCTGATTCATCTTGACAAAGGTTAGTCGTTCCACATTTCCTGTGAACAAGCGGGTTCTCCTTGGGGTAACGATGGCCCCCGCCGCACTGAACACCCGCTCTGATGCCACACTACTGGCCGGGCAGGACAGCTTCTCCACTGCAAACTCGGCAAGTTGCGGCCACACATCCAGTTTGGCTGCCCAGTAGTCCAGCGGATCTTCTAACTGGAGTGGCAGAGTGCTGTCCAAGTAGGCCACCACCTGTTGGTTCAGGGTCTGCTCCAGGTCCTGCTGCTGCTGCTGGCGACTGCCCTCCTCACTAGACGGGTGAAGGAAGCTGCTCATCAGTGACTCCAGACTTAGGTTGCTGCTGATGGAGCTGGTACTGCTCCTACCCCCCCCCCCCCCACCTTCCCACAGCATTCGCGGCAGTAGTACGTGAGCGCTGAGGAACCCCACGGTCAGACCTGTCAGAGGAGGGACGATGCCGCACATAGGCAGCAGCCAACTGACTACGGAGGATTTCTCTATAGTATTTGAGTTTGTCCTCCCTCTCAGCAACTGGGAAAAAGGCTCCCATTTTGGACCGGTAGCGAGGGTCCAATAGGGTGGAGAGCCAGAAGTCATCCCTCTGCCGGATGGTGACAATTCAGCTGTCACTAGCCAGGCAAATCAGCATGCTGCGGGCCATCTGCACAAGTGACTCCGAGGGACTCCCTGCCTCCATCTTCACTGTATACTGGCACGGTGCTTGCGAGTCTTCTGCCTCGTCTTCCTCATCTCCATCTACCACCTCCAGCTGCTCCTCTCCTGTCACCTGGGTAGAAAATCCACTGATTTCACCAGACAATGCTTCTGCTCCAATGTCCTCCTCCTCCTCCTCCAGTTCAGTCCCCACCGGACTCATGTGGCCGCGAGATGTAGTCGCCACGTCTCCAGTCCCCTGCCCAGAAAGATTTTTCAGCATCTCTTCCAGGACATGAAGCAGTGGAATTACGTTATTCATCCCGTAGTCCTGGCGACTGACAAATAACATGGCCTCCTCAAATGGCCTCAGCAAACGGCAGGTGTCACGCATGAGCTGCCACTGGCTGTCATCAAAGTTACACAGGGGAGTACTCCTGTCCGCCTGGATCATCAAAATATCGTTAATGGCCTTTCTTTGTTCATACAGTCGGTCCAACATGTGCAGGCTGGAATTCCAACGGGTGGAAACATCTCATATCAGCGTGTGTTGGGGGAGGCCGTTATGCTGCTGCAACTCGAGGAGGGTGTTCCTGGCTTTGTAGGAATGGATGAAGTGCATGCACAGTTTCCTGGCCATTTTCAGAATCTTCAGCATATCAACACAAACCCCTCATACCTACTATCACGCCTTGTGATGAAGGGGTTATTTGGGCTTATTATGCAATCACATGACCTGAGCACCATGCATTCATTGAATTCAACATGTGCTCTCCTGTGTACCAAAGTATTCTAGAGTCAAAAGTTAGGTCATCTATCCATCAGCTAAAGCTTGGCCAAAACTAGGTCATCAAACAGGACACTGTGCCAACCATCAAATCTACCACAGGATGGCTGAAAAACAAAAGAATCAAGGGATTGCAACGGCCCAGTCACATTCCAGACCTCAATCCCATTGAAATACTGTGGCAGGACCTTAGCAGAGCTGTGCTTAAATGGATGTCCACAAATTTCAATAAACTGAAGCAATGTTGTAAAGAAGAATGGGCCAAAATTCCTCCAGAATGATGCCCCTGCCCCTGTCCATAAACCATATTCCCAGCTCTAAACTATAAGTGGTAGCCCCTGCTCCAGTCTATAAACTATGCTCATCTCCAAGACCATAAAGCATAGAGAGCCAGGGCCACCATAAGGGCTGTACTTCTGTCAGGGGCCCTGACCAATTTTTTTTTATCTTTAGTTTTTAAAAGGGGCCCACTGATATAGCGCTCGATACTAACTGATAATCATGTGAGGGGGAGGCTTCATCTGCATGGGACCCTGAAATAACCTTTGGCAGCCCTGCAGACTGCAGGAGGGAAAGCTCCAGCACTGTTGGTTGAAGCAATTCTGTCCTGCTATGCCTAAGCCCTCTATGAGTGAAGAAGAAGCATGTGTGTAAATGTATGTGCTATACATGACATAAGCTTTCTTTATAATTTACAGAAAAAAGGGGAATTAATTACTCAAAGAAAAACCGGAAACACGGCCATACTCACAGCTAGGAAGCTGAAATGAGACTGAACACAGCACAGAGGCAACACCAGCCCCCATGCTACTTAAGAAAAATAGGTGCAGTTAATTGGTGGTAGCCCATGCATCTCACCACTAGGGAGACAGAAAACTACACCTTAAATTGACATATATTCACATAGCATGCAAAAAAGCCACAGTACCACAGATTGGGAGACTATACAGATGCAAAAATACCCGTAAGACAGCCGCTCGCACACCTGCATTTACTCCCCAGTACCGTTGGGCAGAAAAATTTCACATACTAGAAAAACATCAAATATGAGGTATTAGTTAATACAGTGGCCACTATATGCAAGCCTCTTCACAGCTTTATTTACACACCATCTAATACACTATCTAATGCACAGTGTGGCCCCGATGCTGCTGATAGTCCAACCGCCAATGTATCCACCAATGATCAGTGGCCATTAATGGACACATCAGAAGGCCATACCATGCCACAGCTGCGCGATGTATTCCCACCCTAATACCATTTAGCAGAACCTGTTTCAAAGGTGGCAGCTTGTGCACAGGGCCATTTGTGAGATTACTAAATGGGGCACGACAAGCCTAGATGACCTGGAAAGGGAGCTACAGAGGATGCATCTTCATCCCCTAGTTTGTTGAGCAGTGTTATTTGCACACCGTATGATTGTACCATTTCGGCATATGTGGAGTGCCAATAAAAACTACTTCTCGCTGTACCAATAAACCAGTTAGTATCATACAGTTAGTATGAAGATTTGTGATGCCTGCAAGCCTCAGGTGCCAGGCTACGCATAGTGCCCCCTTAAAGGGGTGTTCGAATCTTGCACTTTGATAGCATGTCGAAAGGTTATGCCATCAAAGTGTAATAGATGCAAATCCAGTAGAGTTGATTCTTGAGGCCCCACAGTGGAGTTGGGGCCCACTGGTGGAGAATATTCTTGGGGCCCACCAGTTAAATTGATTCTTGGGGCCCACCAGTCGAGTTGTTTCCTAGTGCTCACCAGTGGAGTTGATCCTTGGGGCCCACCAGTCTTGTTGATTCTTGGGATACCAGTGGAGTATATTCTTGGGGCCCACCAGTGAGTAGATTCTAGGGCTCACCAGTGGAGTTAATTCTAGGGGCCCACCAGTGAAGTTGATTCCTAGGGCTCACCAGTGGAGTTAATTCTTGGGGCCCACCAGTGGAGTTGATTCCTAGGGCTCACCAGTGGAGTAGAATCCTAGGGCTCACCAGTGGAGTAGATTCATGGGGCTCACCAATGGAGTTGATTCTTGGGGTCCACCATCATTGATTCTTGGCCCATGAGTTGATGCTGGGTCCACCAGTCGAGTTGATTCCTGGGGCCCACCAGTGGAGTTGATCCTTGGGGCCCACCAGTCGAGTTGATTCTTGGGGATCACCAGTGGAGTATATTCTTGGGGCCCACCAGTGGAGTAGATTTCTAGGGCTCACCAGTGGAGTTGATTCTTGGGGCCCACCAGTCGAGTAGATTCCTAGGGCTCACCAGTGGAGTTGATTCTTGGGGTCCACCAGTCGAGTTCATTCTTGGGGCCCACCAGTCGAGTAGATTCCTAGGGCTCACCAGTCGAGTTCATGCTTGGGGCCCACCAGTCGAGTTGATTCTTGAGGACCACCAGTCGAGTTGAATCTTGGGGTCTACCCTACAGCTAATGTGCATGACTGTACATACTGCACATGACTTTTCACCTCTGGTTCTTGTTTTCTGCATCTTTTTTTTCAGCTTTTCTCCCTGACAAGGAGCACCAGGCCTGCAATGTCCAGGACCCACCATGCCCAATAGCTCACCAGTGGTTTCCCCGCTCCCCTGTGGGCTAGTCCATGCCTGGATATGCCATCAAAATGCTAGATAGGAGCAACCCTCTAAGTAAGCAGCATAACCTTATAGTACATAGAAGGATCTGACTGAGAATAAATGCTATATAGAAAACACTGACAGTTCTCTGTGACATATTACAGTTTGTACCAGAGTAAAAAGTTTCGAATGCCTTTCTAGAGTGACGGTACACCTCCGCTACAGGAGTAATCACTCTCCACAGCAGGTTTTTTTGTGTTGTGAGCCATTGAGCTTTTTAAAGTGTGATTTCCTGCCATCCTGTCTTTGTCTCAATACAAGAACAAGAAGTAGCAGAGTCCATTAAATGACAGGAAGCTATGGTTGTGTCTTCAGTAGCCTAATAAGCCCGGCTGCAGCGATCGTCTCATGCCGGATATTAAAAGCACTGTCAGAGTAAAGGGAATTAAACAGAACATTAAAAGAGCAGAAAAGAACACGATCAACAACAGGCACAGTTCAATGAGTAAATTGGAGAACAATGTGTGTGGGCCAATCAGCAGGCGTCGGAGAAAAAGCAATTAAATTCCTGCATAGTCTCTGTCAAATGAAACAGATGAACCTGAAAAGCAAAAGCCCAGCGCCAAAAATTACACTTTTTCTGCCATCTCATAAAGTGGAGGAATGAGCGTCGTGAATTACGGAGTAAAATGGTAAATTGTGCTTCATGAGACGAAATTCCTGCTTCTTCAACCAGAAGGTAATGGATACGATGAGACGGAACATAACTCAGAGCCATAGCTGCTCTCCAGCCAGTAAGGTGGAATTAGGGAGCAGAGGAGTCAGGAGGTGTTGTCATAGGCTGGGGGTCACATGACACATAGACAGGGGCATAACTAGAATTGATAGGGAGCTGTAGCCGAATGAAATGGGCCCCACCACTAAATCACAACTAAAACTAAAGCATAGGTTACAGTAAGGCTGGATTCACACATCGGACTTTTCCTATTGGAAAACTCTGATGTGTTATCCTCTAAGGTGATACCTCCAATTTGTCAGGGCTATCTTTTCCATTGGGCACACTAGGCAGTTGCCCGGGGGCCCCACAAATATAGGGGTCCTAACTGGTCTATGGATGTCCCAGGAATACAAGAAGGGGAAGATCTCTCCTTAGGGAGAGTACCTATATAGGTGTCTGGAGATTCGAAATTGCCCTTTTGCACTCCACGAAGCATCTGCATATCACAAGGCATTATGGGAAAGGAGCTGAGAAGCTCTAGCGCCCTCTTTTGGATGTAACAAATCCTCAATTTGCTTTTGACCCACTGGATCTTTGGAAAGCAAGAAGGGATATTTAACCAAGCCACCATCACTCATCTGTATACCACCGTTTCGGGGTTTTACCCCTCGTCAGTACAGAGCACCAGGAATACAAGAAACATACCCTGGATCCCAAGGTTGGTGTCACAGGGGTCGGGGGTGCCGCTGCTCCCCGCGATCGCCCCCCTGCCCGCAGCGGTCCGGGCTCCTGCGCCGGTTCACTTACCCGTCCACGCTCCTGTGAACGCTGCTCCTGCCCGTCCCGGCCGCCGCGCGCTTGCCCGCTGCTTAAGGCGCGTGCTCGACAACTTCTCTGGATTTAAAGGGCCAGCGTCCCGATAATTGGTCTATTGTCGGGCGCTGGTTCTATTTAAGGAATACGCCCCCAGCACTTCCTGCCAGTCTGTTGGTGTGTTTTCCGTGAGTTTAGTGAGTGTTGGAGTTCTGTATTGATTACCCGTGTACCAGTCCGCTTGCTTACGTTTCCTGACCTTGCCTGTTTGCCGCCTGTCTCTGACCACGAACCTCTGCCGCCTGCCCTGACCTCCTGCTCCTGCCTGTCCCTGACTACGCCTCTGGATTACGTCTTTGCACCACGCTGTACCCCGGCCGCCATCGCAAGCAAGTCACGTCAGGGGTAGCGACCTGGTAGCCTCATGCCGCAGCAAGTCCATCCCGCTTTGCGGCGGGCTCTGGTGAAGACCGGGGGCAACTTAGACTCCGCTCCCTGGCGTGGCTTAACTATCATCGCTTGCGGTGGTCCAGCGAATCCACCTCTGCCTTACAGTTGGCTTTGCTTATTTAACTGTTTGTGTGTTTTTAGGACATGCAAACAGTTAAAAACCATGATGGAGAAGAGAGCCAAAGGCTCCCTGCCGTGCCAAATAGTCTTGCAGGCTGCCGGTGTACAGATATAAGTGGCGTGATAATTTTGGTGTGCTTGAGTAGGGGTTCGAGGCATGGCCAAGTGTGATGTCATGTATTTGGGCAGGGCCCACTGCAGTGCTATGCCCAGGGACCCATAATTCTGTTAAGACGGCTCTTCGATTTGTGCTAAAGATTTTTACCTAAGGGTATGTTTACACGGTGTAATTGTGGCACGTACAGTACGCCCCGCAATTACGCGGGGTGTTCGGGAGTCGCGCTGATACGCGCATACTCCCGCGACGCAGGGGCGCCGGCAGCCCGGCGGCCCCATTGACAGTCATTAGTTGCGGCACATATTCGCCGCAAGTAACTGACATGTCACTTAAGTCCCTGCACGTACACTACGATCGTAGTGTACGAGCGGGGAGAGGAGGCGTAATCCATAGTTCTCTATGAGAACTGTGGATTACCGTAATTTCAGCGTGCATCTTGCCCGTATTAGAGCGCAAATACACCGTGAAATGCGCGCCGAAATTCCCCTGTGTGAACATAGCCTTAGAGAGGAGGTATTCCCCTCTGATTTGGACTGGGGTAATCCGCATGTCAATAGGGCTCACCCGCGTCACTTCTTTCACAGCAGGATCCGACAAGGATATGCTCAAAAGAATGACATTTGAAATCCTTTGTGCAGAAGATTCACACTGTAGTTCACTATGTGAACTATAGCTCAGACTGGCAATTTAAGTGAATGGTCATCAGAATACACAAAGATTTTTATGAGGAATCCAAGGCGGAATTCACATTGAATGACTTGTAAAAGTCCATTACGTGAACTTATAAAGGGGTTGTCTCACTACAAGGATTGCTTTTTATGTTAAAGATCTTGCAAAAACAAGTCACTTTGCAATATATGTCCATTAACAGTGTCCTACCTATTCCTAGATATCCCCTCTTGTATGGGCTGCATCAGCTCCTCAGGTTGCTATAGCTACAGACCTGTTCAATCTCTCCTGATAGGCTGCCAGCACTGGTTGCTATAGCTACAGACCTGGCTTCTACTGCAGCCTAGTGGAAGCCAGTAAACACGCCCCTGAATTCAAAGTGAAACCAAGAAAACAGGACTAAGGTAAGATGAATCAATGTAGTGAGACAACCCCTTTAATAAAGGTATAAATAATACCATGATATATCAGACAATGTCACAAACGGAGAATTATCTGTTTGGTGTAAGGCCACACTGAGGAGCACAGTCTAAAGAGCCCCTTGATCCTCAACCTTTACCCTGTATGGGGCATTTTTGGAATGCTTTAGTGCTTCACACTGTTACCTTAGAGCTTTGAGATCCTGGGTTTTAATCGGTGGCACTTCTGGCTGTAATTGTAAGGGTCATCTGACAAGGTATTGTTTGAGAGTATCAAGGCAGCATGATGGTTCAGTGGTTAGCACTGCTACCATGCAGCATTGGCGTTGCCTCTAATGTGATGGTCCATTTCTGAATATTTTTAGGATGGAACGGGCCCAAAATCAATGGCTGGCTATTAATTTATTGAAAATCTAAAACTAGGTATCCATTGTAACCAAAAATAAATAACTAAAAAATGATGCGTCCCCCTCTCCCCCCTCACTTTTTATAACCATCACAGGTAAAACCAGCAGCTACATGCTGATTCTACCAGGATGGAAAGGTCCACGGATATTGTTTCCTTTCCACCCTAAAAATAACGGCCCGCAGCTGCCCCATCACATTAGAGGGTCCAGTTTTGATGGTTACCCAGCTCTTCTCAATACCACTGGGGTAACAATAACATGCTGTTTATTATATGGTTATTGTTGTCTATCTTGTTCTGTAAAATTGTAAGTTATTGCACAATATGAATAAGTATAAGATATTTAGGAAATTGTTAATTATGTTTATTAGGGTTAAATATATCATGTCTATATAAGTGCATTAGTTAGCTTACCACGCTTGCCTAAAGAAGGAGGTTGTATCTTTGAAACGTTGCAGGTGGACGCACCTAGTGCGAGCGGCTCAGCTTTTCTGTTGTCTAAAGACTTACAATATGGACTTTTCCAAATAATATGAGGATTATTGTGCATTCCACGCATGAGGTCTGCTGTAAAAAGTGCAGTAAGCCGGATGGCTGTGTAATGTTTTACGCTGTTTTTTGATATAAGTTAAGATTTTGAAAGTGAACTTTTCTTGCCAGCAAACTTTTCTTTGATTGAGTACATGTGAAGGTGTGGGGTCCTTCCTATTGGCAAGTTTGTAAGCACATGTAATAAGGGGTATTTTACTTATTTATAAATGCTGTTAGCATCAGCTTTGGGATGAAAAAAAAAACATTGCGGCTGACATAAAGTCCTAGGAGTAGTAATGTATCTGTCAGATACCTCCATTACAAACACTGGTAAAAAAATGGTAAAAAAAAGCACAAAAAGATTTTAATTAAATAAGCACTCCCCGACACAAGCATTCGTTGACCATTTTATTAACAACATGGATCCAACGCTGGTCCAACGTAGTCTGTCATAGTCCAACGGGGAAACCCGTATACAAATAAAAATGCTACAAAAAACACGACAGTACTAAACACCATCTTCTACACTCCCTGAAGATTGTGCCTGAGGCTGATCTTCTGGGGTTGCAGGGTACAGAGTTTAAGCCTCACAATATTAATCTGGGGGTATGGTCCACATCTGTAGTGCAATCCCCAGGGGGATGGTCCACTGCCTCCCCCCAAGGAGATTGTGCCTATAAGCTATGCTCTGTACCCCCTCTCCTATCACTGCCTCTCCATTGTGTTATGCAACTGAGTCCCAACACAAAATACAATGCCCACCTATCACCCTATAAACCCACCACCACCGATCACCCCATGACTCCTCCACCTCCACCTATCACCCAGTTGGGAGTTTGTAACTTCTGAAGGGATGAGTCATGGCCAGGAGAAATCATCATGATGGTCTAGATCGGATAGAGAAGAAAAAGGAAAGTTTACAATTTCCTTCAGAGAAAATGTCACCTGTAAGTAACTGGAAGTAACTGCAGTAGAATCACTTATATGTCTGCAGAGCCTGTGTGAAACTGGTATCTACCACTATATGGTAATTATATGGTGGTAATATTGGTAGGAGTGTAATAGTTTAGGCTCTGTACAGTTTGGCTGTATCTTCCAGCTCTCTTGGATGCTGAAAAAGCTATCCAATGCCCAGGAAAGCTGAGTGATGGCACACCCCTCAATAAGCTTTCTTCCACAGTAGTTACACAGTTGTGTGTAATACATGTGGTCTCTGCAAAGCGGGTTTGCCCTGTTATAAAGGGGGCTTGATTTATACAAATTATGGGGAACCGCAACTCTAAATCTCTCCGAATGCCACTTTCAAAAGTTGCTAAGTATGGAATCTGCTCTGTGCCCTGGGTGGGATGGAAAAGTGTTGGATATATTTTCTGTTTCCAAATGCCATCTGCCCTGCCCTCATATGTATGTTGTGCCCTAATGGAATCTGTTGCATGCAGTATGCTGGTGTGTAGTTTTCTGTCGGCACCATGTTTGACCTGTACACTATATTATTCTATCACTTGTGGAATCAATGCTATTATCGGTTAGAGGAACAAGTCTGATTTTCTAAGTGTCCAGAGCATTATGGGAAAGGAGCTGAGAAACTCAAGCGCCCTCTGTTGGATGCAACAAATCATCAATTTGCTTTTGACCCACTGAGTCTTTAGAAAACAAAAGGGATATTAGCCAAGCCATTATCACCCATCTGCATACAGCAGCTGGTTCAGGGTTTTGCCCTTCATCAGTGAAGAGCAGAGCGATACTGGCTGGCAGGATGGGAGGCAATGAGTGGCTCAGAAAGGGGAATATCCCTCCTTGGGGAGAGCACCATATAGGTGTGAACAGTTTTGAATTGCCTTTTTACCCTCTACTAAGCATCTGTATATCACAAGGCAATATGGATGCAGAGGGCTTATGCTGGCTTGGCTAATATCCCTTCTGTTTTCTAAAGACTCAGTGGGTCAAAAGTAAATTGAGGATTTGTTACATCCAATAGAGGGGGCTTGAGCTTCTCAGTTCCTTTCCCATAATGCCTTGTGATATGCAGATGCTTAGTAGAGGGCACAAAGGCAATTCAAAACTCTACACACCTATATGGTGCTCTCCCCAAGAAGAGATATTGCCCTTTCTGAGCCACTCATTGCCTCCTACCCAGCCAGCATGGTTCTATTCTGCACTGATGAGTAGCAAAACCCTGAAACAGCTGCTGTATTCAGATGGGTGATACTGGCTTGGCTAGTATCGCTTTTACTTTCTAAAGACTCAGTGGGTCAAAAGCAAATTGAGGATTTTTTACATCCAATAGAGGGCGAATTAGCTTTTCAGCGCCTTTCTTATTATGCCTTGTGACATGCAGATGCTTAGTAGAGGGCAAAAAGGCAATTCATATCTCCACACACCTATATGGTGCTCTCCCCAAGAAAAGATATTCCCCTTTCTGAGCCACTCATTGCCTCCTACCCAGCCAGCATCGCTCTACTCTGCACTGATAAGGGGCAAAACCCTGAAACAGCTGCTGTATTCAGATGGGTGATACTGGCTTGGCTAATATTGCTTTTAATTTCTAAAGACTCATTGGGTCAAAAGCAAATTGAGGATTTGTTACATCCAATAGAGGGCGCATGAGCTTCTCAGCTCCTTTCCCATAGTGCCTTGTGATCTGTAAATGTGGAAGAAAACAAATAATAAAAATGTTCCTGCTGTACTACTTCCACTGTGAATGTGGCACTAAGAGAGGAGGGAGGAGGGGCATTTGGTCCAAAAATGGTTGCCAGTGAAAATTTCTTCTAAAGTCGGCAATTATGCAATGGCCGTCAAACTCGGGTGGAAAAAAAATAATGTTCCACAAAACATTTGTGAGCCTACCCTCACACTATATTTACTATTTTGCCATAGGCAAACTTAAACTCTATCAGTTCTCAATCTATAAAACACTAAAACTTAACTTTTATTATGTATAACTCTTAACCTCTATGCATACTATTTAAAAACCTGATTTCTAACCTTTCAATTTATCCCTTCCTATTTCTGAAGGAATAACTCCTTTTCTATTATCAAGTCTGGTGGAACCCCACCTACTAGCAGGAAAGCCCCATATATACAGCAATTTACTAACTCCAGTAAGGGATCCCAAGCCTCCTACTTGGGCAGTCGTCCCTAATCTAATGGACATAAAACATATAAGGCTGCAGAGGGTGTTACATGGAAACCTTATATGTTTTATGTCCATTAGATGAGGGATAACGGCCCAAGTAGGATGCTTGGGATCGCCTACTGGAGTTAGTAAATTGCTGTATATATGGGGCTTTCCTGCTAGTAGGTGGGGTTCCACCAGACTTGATAATAGAAAAGGAGTTATTCCTTCAGGAATAGGAAGGGATAAATTGAGAGGTTAGAAATCAGGTTTTTAAATAGTGTGTATAGAGGTTAAGAGTTATACATAATAAAAGTTAAGTTTTAGTGTTTTATAGACTGAGAACTGATAGAGTTTAAGTTTGCCTATGGCAAAATAGTAGATATAGTGATTAATAGTCACTCTCTCTGTTCTCTTGCGAGATTCCCATTTTTTGGAGATTATCCTACCCCCACACAGCCCAGAATGGTTCAGGGGATGGTTTATGATACAACCATGAGCTCATAATTATACAATTCCTGGTAGGATGATGGTTATGAATGCTACAATCAGCATCGGGCGGGATACAAAGTATTTCTCCTCTTACAATCCGGCCCTATGCTCTTCTCCAGAATAACAGTATTAATAAGATAAACAAGACAATATCATTTTCCGAGAGGCTGATAAAAATAACGTACAACGTTAGTGGTAGTGGTTACAATCTGCGCCAGTAATGCTATTCAGCCTGTCTACAAAATTTACAGCTTTTGCCTATACTCTGCTATTGTAGACGGGATGAAATTAGATACTGCACGGGATACCTGAGGCTAAAGAACTCGGGGAACTTCTGATTTTATACAGGAAACTTCTCGCAACCTTGAGAATGATATGGAGAGCCTATTTGATAGTTGACTGTGGTATAATATTTTATATGCTTTATATGATTTCTTTTTTCATTTCCTTATTAAGGCTTAGAGATATAATAATAGCAAAGTATATGACGGTATATAGAGGCATTAGGATTTATAAATATATACAGATCTGGAAAAAATTAAGAGACCGCTGAAATATGTTCCGTTTCTATGATTTTTCTCTTCAGTGGTATGTATTTTTGAGAAAAATGTACATTGTTATTTTATTATAACAATCGTCTGGGTGCCAAAATACATACATGTCGCCCTAAGGGCCGGTTCACACGGCTTATTCAAGCCGTAATTGCGGGACGGATTTCGCCCGCAATTACGGCTTCAGTACGGGGCCCGCCGGCCCCATAGACTTTCATTATCCACGGTGCGTATCCCGCCGGGATAATGAACATTTCACTTTCTCCCCACCCGGCATATTCGCCGAGCGGGGAGGAGAGACAGAATCCATAGTTCTCTATCAGAACTGTGGATTACCGTATTGGCTGGGATGGATTCCAGCCGTATTGCAGCACAGTACGGCGCGCAATACGCCTGGAATCCGTGCCCAAAATAAGCCGTGTGAATGGCCCATTAGGGCGACATGTCGGGAAAGAGGCGCTGCCACGCCAGTTTTAAGGTGCATCAAATGAGTGTATAGTGCATCTGAATGAATGAACCTATCAAAAATCTGCCGCGTGGTATACCTTACATAATATAATTGAGGCACTTAATTTAGGTGCATAGCCAAAAAAAAAGGCGCATAACACATCAGTGCTAGCATATTTGCTGCGCCTACTTTAGGCGCATTCAAAAGTGTCGTGCCTGGCGTATAATGCACCCAGTTTTGGTGTACAACATTGTACATTTATATAGAAAATAAGGTATCAACAGTTTTTTGGCGCAAAATACACAAAACAATGGCGCAGCCCTAATGGGACATATCGCCCTTAAAGTCTTGCCCACGACTCTCCATTCTGTTCTATGGGAGCTCTGAGTACAGCCAAACACACTAGTGTTAAAACCGCTCCCCTGTACTCAAAACTTCAATATAACAGAATGGAGAGTTGTGCAAAAGCGTTACCAGCTCTTCGTTCCAAGCCAACACTTTTTGGGGGCCCGTAACTGAGATAGGTGCAGATCTCAGAGTTGGGGTCCTCACCTATCAGGCTTTGATGGTATATAGTATCGATATGCCATCAGTGTCTATGATGGGAACATCCCTTTAAGTAAACCAAAATTATATTATTCTTTAGAATAAAAAGTTAATGAGAGCTTTGTGCAGGGGACCGAGGATAAGGACTCCAAACCCAATTCTGGCTTCACTTGGTCAGACAAGGGCCCACGTAATCATCCATAAAGGTTGGCCAAACAGCTCACAATTCTCCTAGATTGGGATCACTCAGTGCTCTACAGTAGTTTGTTTCCACCGCTGACACAGTTTCTGTACCTGTCTTACAGGCCACATCATTCAGGCTTCTCAAAGATTGCCACACAACAACCCACTGTTACTTATGGGTCCTTTTTGTTCACATGGAGGGAGACTCCCTCTCCTCCCACACACATAGCTCTAACATCATTGGTTTTACTCACTGCTCACCTTTGGGAGAAAGATTCCCTCATGTCCCGCACTCTCTCAGCTGCACCATGTTCACTATGGCTGTCACTTTATCACTGCCGCTGTGTTGACCGCTGCTCCTTGTTTACAACAAGGAAACCGCTGCTATGTAATGGTACAAATGCAGTGGGAGAATCCCTGTCCTCCTAAACCTCCCTCCTATCTCCAGAGCTGCCTGGTATAGTCTCAGCAGCCCCCACCTTATCCATGAAGATTGTTGCGGCAGTGCCACACTCAACCACAGAGTGCCCAACCTGAGCTTTTATATGGATCCATCTTTTTCTAAATGAATAGGTGATGCATAAGCCATTCTCCTACTAATTATTATTATTTATTTTAAAATGCCATTGATTCAATAGTGCTGTACATTCAAGGGGGGTTACATACAGAACATGTCAAACGAGTACAATGAAAACGATGAATGACTTACAACTGGTACAGAGGGAGAGAGAACCCTGCCCGCGAAGGCTTACAATCTACAAGTGAGGAGAAAAGAGATAGCAGGTGAGGGGCAGACATGTTTGGGGGGCGGTGTACTGGTGGTGGGGTTATTCTAGGTTATAGGCTCCTGAAGAGATGGGTGTTCAGGTTGCTTTTGAACCTGGTGAAGGTGGAGGAGAGTCTGATGTGTTGGGGAAGTGAGTTCCAGAGTGTGGGGGAAGCACGGGAGAAGTCTTGGAGACGGTTGTGTGAGGAGCGGATAAGGAGAGAGCAGAGGAGAATGTCATGTGAGGAGCGGAGATTGCGTGAGGGGAGGTATCTGGAGATTAAGGCAGAGATGTATGGAGGGGTGAGGTTATGGAGAGCTTTGTAGGTCAGGGTTAGTAAGTAGAAATGAATTCGCTGGGCAATGGGTAGCCAGTGAAGGGATTGACAGAGGGAAGAGGCAGAGGAGTAGCAAGGAGAGCGGTGAATCAGACCGGCGGCAGAGTTGAGGATGGTTTGAAGGGGAAAGAGGGTGCTAGAAGGGAGGCCACAGAGAAGGATGTTGCAATAGTCTAGGCGAGAGATGACAAGGTCATGGACTAGCATTTTTGTAGTGTTAAAGTTGAGAAATGTCATTAATCATCATCATCAGTATCCCTACACAAAGGGGCCAGCACTTATCCCCCACAGGTGGTGCCCGACCCACATGCGACAGTGCCACACTCTACCACTGGATGCCTAACAGGAGCTTTTACATGGCTTCACGCTACCCCTGATGTTATCAATAGAGGACCAATATCCCTACCACAGTCTCTGGGCAATATCTCCTCCTCAAAAGGGCCAGCACGTCTCCCCCACACGACATCTTTTACTTTTCATAAAGACAGATATACGCCGGCCTCCATTTCCTGAGAGACTGTTGTGCATATACCTTAACTAAATCCGGCCACTTAATAACCTTTGCATAGTAACGGTTGGACCCACCTCTTTTGACCTTCAAAACTGCCTCAATTCCGTGGCATAGATCCACAAGATGTTTGAGCGATGCTAAATTTGTACAAGGGTAAATAGTGCCAAGAAAATTATTCCCACACATGATCACCATTACCACCAGCTTGAACCGATGATACAAGCAATGACCCATGCTTTCATGTTGTTGACGCAAGATCTGACCCTAGAATCCGAATGTCGAGCAGAATCGAGACCATGCTAAAGAACGTTTCCAATCTCTACTGTCAATAATCATGACTTGGGCAAGTTGATGTTCCTGTTCTTGCAAAGGAGGTGCACCCGGTTGGTTTCTGCTGACTGTAGCCATGCCATCAAAGTTCGGTACTAGCGTTAGAGTGCCCTGCACTCGTTTTGTAACGGTGGCTAATTGATCAGTGAACCATCAGTGAACAGTCTGCCCATTCTTTTGACCTCTGGCATAAACAAGGCAATATCCGCCAAGGACTGCCGCTCACTGGATTGAAATTTTCTTTTCGGCCATTCTTGTAAAAACCCAGAGATGTTTGTCAAAATCCGAGTCACAGTTTCTGAAATACTCAGACCACCATTGGCCCAACACCATGCACGTTCAAAGGGCACTCAAATCACTTTCTATCGCATACTGATCTCGTTTTGAATGCAATATGCTTGCCCAGTCTACAGCTAAATGCACTGAGGCCGCCATGTATCTGATTAAAATTAGTTTTTAACAACAGTTGGACAGGTACCTAATAGTGCGGAGTGTATACCTATAATATATTCTGGAGAACAATAACATTGCAGAGTAATTAGCACATAATACTTTTGAGAGGCTTAAATATGCTAGATCCTGGATGCTGAAAGACTATTATGTGCTGAACTCTATATTTTAAGAGATTGGCTATTAGTTTAGAAATTTTGTTATAATTATATAGCAATTGGCCTTTATTGTAGAAAAACTGTTATATTTAGTGAAAGAGACTATTAGAGTATATGTTAGTTATAGCACTGCTAAATAAATTCAATTTAATTCATAACAGATTAAGTATGTTCAATGCAAAAGTGTTTTTACCTCAAAGGAATGTATGGATCATAATAACTGAAGTAAAAAAAATAAGTGACCCTCACTGTTTTATGCCAAAAAGTATTCAGTGAAACCAAGTGACAGACATCATTGTAGAATCTTAAGAATCTAATAATAATACAATACAAATAATGGACACTACCGTTCAAAAGTTTGAGGTCACTTAGAAATTTTCTTATTTTTTTAAAGAAAAGCACAGTTTTTTTCAATGAAGCTAACATTAAATGAATCAGAAATACACTCTATACATTGTTAATGTGGTAAATGACTCTTCTAGCTGCAAACGGTCTGGTTGTTAATGCAATACTTACATGGGGTTAATAGAGGCCCATTTCCACAACCTTACCCAGTTTCTAATGGTACATAGGGTGTTTGCTAACTGTGTAAAAAAAGCTTTTTGGATATTTGAACTCCCTTGAAAACCCTTGTGCAAGTATGTAGGCACAGCTGAAAACATTTTTGGCTGATTAGAGAAGCTATAAAACTGACCTTCCTTTGAGCTAGTTGAGAACCTGGAGCCAAATTTTTTGGTTCGATTAAACTCGCAAAATGGCCAGAAAAAGAGAACTTTCACGTGAAACTCGACAGTCTATTCTTGTGCTGACAGATGAAGACTATTCCATGCGAGAAATTGCCAAAAAACTGAAGATTTCCTACAACAGTGTGTACTAACCCCTTCAGAGGAGAGCACAGAGTAGAAAGAGAAGGGGGAGGCCCCGCTGCACAACTGAGCAACAAGACAAGTACATTTGAGTCTCTAGTTTGTGAAATCTACGCCTCACAGGTCCTCAACTATCAGCTTCATTAAATAGTACCCGAAAAATGCCCGTGCCCACGTGTACAGTGAAGAGGCGACAGTGACGAGGCGACTCCTGGATGCTGGCCTTCAGGGCAGAGTGGCACTGAAAAAGCCATATCTGAGACTGGCTAAAAAAATGAAAAGATTAATATGGGCTAAAGAACACAGACATTGGACAGAGGAAGACTGGAAAAAAATTTTATGGAGACGAAACCAAGTTTGAGGTGTTTGGATCACACAGAAGAACATATGTGAGACGCAGACCAACTGAAAAGATTCTGGAAGACTGACTGACGCAATCTGTCAACCATGGTGGAGGTCATGGGATGCTCTGGGTTGGTTTCTGGTGGAGGTCATGAGTGATGGTCTGGGGTCAGTGTGGCGGTTGTGGAGGTGGAGGTCATGTGATGGTCTGGGTGTTTTGCTAGTATGGTGGTCTTTTGGTGGAGGTCATGTGATGGTCTGGGGTGTTTGCTTTTTTAGGTGCTTGGGTGGTAAGTGATGGGAGATTTTCTAAGTAATTTACATGGTAAAAGGGATTTTGAACAAGGAAGGCTATCACTCCATTTTGCAACGCCATGCCATACCCTGTGGAGGGCGCTTGATTGGAGCCAATTTCATCCTGCAACAGGACAATGACCCAAAGCACACTCCAAATGATGCAAGAACTATTTAGGGAAGAAGCAGGCGGCTGGTATTCTATCTGTAATGGAGTGGCAGCGTAGTCACCAGATCTCAACCCCATTGAGCTGTTGTGCGAGCAGCTTGACTGTATGGTGCGCAAAAAGTGCCCATCAAGCCAATCCAACTTGTGGGAGGGGCTTCTGGAATCATGGGGTGAAATTTATCCAGATTACCTCAGCAAATTAACAGCTAGAAGCCAAAGGTCTGCAATGCTGGAATTGCTGCAGAGGGAGCGACGAAAGCAAAGTCTGAAGTAGAAAATTATTATTTCAAAT
Organism: Phyllomedusa bahiana; assembly: GCA_025379985.1. Taxonomy (NCBI): domain Eukaryota; kingdom Metazoa; phylum Chordata; class Amphibia; order Anura; family Hylidae; genus Phyllomedusa; species Phyllomedusa bahiana. The sequence goes on from JAODAL010007285.1 coordinate 42,823, forward strand.
AAAAATCATTAATTCTATCCTTGTCAATGTCTGGACGATATTTCTATTCATTTTGCAACTCATTTGATAAATAAAAGTATCAGGGAAAACACAAAATTGTCTGGGTGACCCCAAACTTTTGAACGGTTCTGTAATAAATATAATACATTTATAATACATTTTGTGAGATACTGCATATACAGTGGGGAAAAAAAGTATTAGTCAGCCACCAATTGTGCAAGTTCTCCCACTTAAAAAGATGAGAGAGGCCTGTAATTGACATCATAGGTCGACCTCAACTATGAGAGACAAAATGAGAAAACAAATCCGGAAAATCACATTGTCTGATTTGGAAATAATTTATTTGCAAATTATGGTGGAAAAATAAGTATTTGGTCACCTACAAACAAGCAAGATTTCTGGCTCTCACAGACCTTCTTCTTTGCATACTGCATCAAATTGGTCTGCATGGCTGTCGTTCTAGAAGGAGGCCTCTTTTAAAGATGATGCACAAGAAAGCCGGCAAACAGTTTTCTAAGGACAAGTAGACTAAGGGCATGGATTGCTGGAATCATGTCCTGTGGTCGGATGAGACCAAGATAAACTTATTTGGTTTAGATGGTGTCAAGAGTGTGTGGCGGAAACCAGGTGAGGAGTACAAAGACACGTGTGTCTGCCTACAAACAAGCATGGTGGTGGGACTGTCATGGTTTGAGGCTGCATGAGTGCTGCCGGTTGTGGGAAGCTACAGTTAATTGATGGAACCATGAATATCAACATGTACTGGGACATACTCAAGCAGAGCATGATCCCCTCTCTATGGAAACTGGGCCGTAGGTCAGTATTTCAACATGATAATGACCCCAAACACCTCCGAAACAACCACTGCCTTGCTGAAGAAAATGGGGGTAAAGGTCCTGGACTGATCAAGCATGTCTCCAGACCTAGACCCTATTGAGCATCTGTGGGACATCCTCAAATGGAAGGTGGAGGAGCACAAGGTCTCTAACATCCACCAGCTCCGTGATGACATAATGGAGGAGTGAAAGAGGATTCCAGTGGCTGCAACCTGTGAAGCTCTAATGATCTTCAAACTCAAGTGAGTTAAGGCAGTGCTGGAAAATAATGGTGGCCACACAAAATATTGACACTTTGGGCACAATTTGTCCATTGTCATTTCGGAGAGTACTCACTTTTGTTGCGAGTGGTTTAGACATTGATAGCCCTGTTTTGGGTTATTTTGAGAGATACTTTTGTGAGATACTATGGGGGACATGTATGAAAACTGTCTTGGTCTAAGACTTTCTCTGTTGCCCATAGCAACCAATCAGAGCTCATAGCAACCAATCAGAGTGCCCCTTTCATTTTTTCAGAGCACTATATGAAATGAAAGAGGAGCTCTGATTGGTTGCTATAGGCAACAATTACAGTCTTAGAAAAAGACCATTTTCATACTTGAGGCCCTATTTATCTACTGTATTTACATTTATGCTATATAATATATCTTGTTTTGATATCTGATGTAGCCTACTACATCAATAATAGAACAATTTATTTTCCATTTCTGCATGTCATACTTGATCCCACTCTAATTGACTAACACATTTAGGCATTATTGTTAAGCCTGGGACTCAGACAGGGTCAGACCGATTCAGCCTGGCCCAAATTTTGCAATTAATCATCAGGCTGTGGGAAAATCGGGCAACCAATTAACAGTATGAAATTCTGTGTAAAAAAGAGAAGTAAAAAAAATTCTAAGTGGGGTGAAATGTGTAAAAAAAAATGTATTTGCATCATGTTTATGGAGGTTTTGTGTTTCCAACATTCCATCTTTGGTGTAAATGATGTGTTATCTGTATTATGGAGGTCTGTACGATTCCGGTGATACCAACTATGTAGGGTTTTCATTATGTTCTAGTACTTTTTCAAAAATACAAACATTGTTTTGTTCTTAAATTTGAGCTGTAGCGTAATTTTCTGCAACCAATAACTTTTAGTTCTTCCACCTATCTGATTAAGGGTGCACTTTTTGCAGGGTGAAGTGTACTTTTTCTTGATACTATTTTAGGATATATGTGACATATGGGATGTTGCTAGGATATGTCATCAATTTTAGATCAGTGCAGGTCCCTCCTCTAAGACCCACAACTACCTTGAGAACGAGAACTGAAGCTTCTCCGCTCTGAGCAGAGAGGTGGTTGGGACTCTCCTATTGACTACAGCCAACCCACGCGGCTGTACTAAGAACTTCCATTGATTTCAATGGGAAAGTCCTGACCACCTCTTTGTTATTTTTTTGGGCTCATTTTCGAGATTGGTGCTTGTCCCAGAGGTGCGAGCTGCACTTATCTGACATTGATGGCAGATCCTAGCAATATGCCATTAATATCTGATGTGAAACAGCCCATTTAAAAGGGCCGCACTACGACTGAGAACTTTCTTGCATGAAAAACCAAGCGACTGCTTTGTATTCTGAGATACAATCACACTAATATGGTGTCATTCTGAACCACAAAATGTGGCTACACCAACTCAGTGTCCAAGTCTTGGGTGACACCATTAATAACCTTCACACTCTTCCAGGCACTCACTAAGTTAGGATCCCTTAATTGCTCAGTACAAAGTTTCACCGGGCAATTTGTGAACTTGAAAATTCAACCTCTGGGGGAGTTTCATGTGAGTCCCCGGTCAGGACTTCCAGAGGAAAATCACCCGCTTCGATTGGTACACGTGGACATGGCATCACAGGGTCGCACACATTAGATGTATTTTGTGTTTTCTTATCCACTTTGCTCTGCTTATTTTCCCACATATTCCAGAATAGTGGAAAATCTCGACCAACAATAACTTGATGTGTAAGTTCTTTAACCACATTCGTTTCATGACTCACTGATCCACAGGGAGTCTCCATAGTGACCACGGCCATGGGATAGTCCTTAATGTCCCCATGGATGCAGATTACCTCCAGACAGTGGGCCTGGATCTTAGCCACATTGACCACACCGGCGTGAACTAAAGCCACCAGACTCCTAGAGTCCATGAGAGCCATTACAGGACGACCTTCCACCCTGACAGGACACACCTGCCGGTCACTCATACTGTCCCATTAAGCAGCTAAAGCAGGCCTTGCAAAGTACGACCTCTGTCTTCCCAAGTCACAGTCCATGGGTAGATAGCAGCCACATGACCCAGCCTTTGGCTGTGCCATGGGCCCTAGTAACAAAATCCTTTTGGGACTTGGCAGCCGTCTACCTGTGTGCTCTGAGAGAGTGCCACCCTACCTTGCCATACAGTCTCGCCCCTCTAGTAATAGGAACAGTCTGAAACCAAGCGACTGCATTGTATTCTGAGATACAATCACACTAATATTGTGTAAGGACATAACAAGCCAGTAATATATGTGAATTTATCACAATTAGCTGGAGAACAGTGACAATGAATAGAGATAATTATTAATCAACCTGCTTTTTAGGAGGGAAATGAAGCTCAGTAGACATTTACTATCTGAAAAGAAAAATGTGCTTCCGGCAATGAAGTAAAACACTTTTGTACTATAATTTCCGGCTGAGATTTTCTATCGGTGGCATACATAATATTCAACAGATTTATATCCAAAGTTTTGTGTACTTTACTGGGGGTAAAATGTGCATATGTTCCATGTCCTTCATCATGTAGTGGCCACTTCAACTCAAAGTACCTACAAAAATCCACAAAAAACAGTATAAACCCTGGGACCGAATAAAACTTAACTTTTAATGATAGATATTACATTTTAAAATCTGATATAGTATACTAAACCTAAGACAATCCCTACGCTTAACCCCTATATGAAACCATAACTACCTATCCCAAAAAGTAGGGAATCCGCCCCAAAAAGGGCGCCCCCACCAGGAACCTAACTTAAAACTCCTGACACACCCTATATTATAAATCTAAGAAAGTACCCTATGGACTTTCGCTCAAAGTTCCTACTCATAACTGAGGCTACAAATAGGGACTTTAAATCGGTTGTGCCACCAATAACATTTATCACCTATCACACCTATCGTCATTGCTGGGAGTCTTACTGCTGGGACCCTCATTAATTGCTAAAACTGGGGCCCACAAATCCCTCATCCTTTCTGCAAGAATTTACAAGTTTTCCAAAGTATTTAACTTTTTGCAACTAATACCTCTAACTTCACTATCCTCAATCATACCTCACAAAGACACTAACCACTCTTACTCATTCCTCATTTCCCCCCTTACTCTTGGATTCCTTTCCCCACAAAGCTCTAACTGTTCTCCTAACCCTAACATCCTTAAAGCCAGAACTCCATCAAAGGGGTTTTACCACAAAGGCATTTCATGTCCTACTGTCCTCTCTTCAGCTTTCAGTGTGCTCAAAAGAGGATGTGTGTGATTTGCTTGAACTGCATATCATGTGACCAATCAGACTTGACATCACCATACCTTTCCCCACCGTGTGCTCACTCCTGAGTCTCTAGTCAAACAAAGATCTGTTTATGTAAAGTCAAGTTACCTAAAATACAAGAGACATGAGTAGCCACAATGTAGCTGAGTGGTTAGAACCTAGTTTCAAATTCCTACAGGAACCAAACATGTGGAATTTTTTTTTCTACCTCAATGCATAGACTTGATCGAGGTTTCTTTTTTTTCAGAGAGGTGGGGGGAAGGGTGAAAAAATACATATCTGCACTGTTGGTACTGAAGAGTACAGAGAACAGGAGTAGAATGACAGTACTCGGGGAAGAACACTCGCTCAGCAGTGAGTGTGTGTGATTACTATGCAGGGAATAGACGGGCAGTAGCTGCCTGAGAGGAGAGGTGATGTCTGAGCATGTACTGCCAGGACTGAGGAGTTCTCGTCACTGGTCGTATCCTCTAGAGTCGAGCTATACGCTATGGGTCACTAAGGGAGAAGCTAAAACAAAAATGCAACTGAATATTTAAAAATGATGAATGGAGAAAATGTTTATTATTTCAGTTGCAAGATTCCCACATCTGTTTACTTTCACCCTTGGCTGTACATGGCTACTATTCTTGTTTTTTCCAAAGGTTCTGCACATATCAATGGTCTGTGTGGTCTATAAATTCAGAACACTGTGTTCTGTTAGGCTACATGTTTTTTTGCAGTCGTTTTACCCTTCCCATTTGAGGAAGGGAAGATCTGTTCTTAAGGAGTGCAGCGAACAAACGGCGTGTAGAGTTTGTTTTGCCTTTTCGCCCTCTACTTAGCATCTGCATATCACAAGGCATTATGGGAAAGGGGCTGAGACGCCCACAGCGCCCTCTGTTGGATGTAAAAATCCTCAATTTGCTTTTGACCCACCGAGTCTTGAGAAAGCAAATAGGATTTTAGCCAAGCCAGTATCTCTTATCTGCAGACAACGCTGTTTCGGGATTTTTGTCCCTCTTCAGTGCAGAGCAGAGAAGATACTGGCTGGCTGTGTGGGAGGCATCGGGTAGCTCAGGAAGGGAAGATCTCTCCTTAAGGAGAGCACCGAACGAACGGTTTGTAGAGTTTGTTGTGCCTGTTCGACCTCTACTTAGCATCTGCATATCACAAGGCATTACCTTCCCATTTGAGAAATATGTAAAGTGTTTTGTTTTTCATTGTGTTTAATATGCAACATACACTGAAATATCATCAGCATAAGGGCTTGTTCACACGGAGTTTACACTCCGTGTTACAAGCGCTTTTAGGATCTGTCGTGGGGTCCGCTCTGTCGGTCCCCAAGACGGATCTAACAATTAGCAGCGAGATTCTCACTGCTCGCTGCGCTGAACAAGCTGCGCGGAACTGACATGCAATTATTTTCAAGACGGAGCGCAGCTGCACTATTGAAACATGGAGCTGCGTTCTCTCATGTGAGCGCTGCTCCGTGTTCAGCGCAGCGAGCAGTGATAATCTCACTGCTAATTGTTTAGATCCGTCTTGGGGACCGGCAGAGTGGACCCCAAGATGGATCCCTAAAGCGCTTGTAACACGGAGTTTACACTCCGTGTGAACAAGCCCTTAATTATCAGAGAATGCAGCAAATGTGTTAAATACAGAACAATGTCTAGTTGTAGAAAATATGCATTGATTTCTTATAGGGGTTCTCTCATCTAGCGAGTTTCACTGTTCACAGCCTCTTCAAGCTGTACAGAGTGTGGGGGGGGGTCAACAGCAGTGACTGACATCTCAGCTCTGCTAGCTCCTATTCATAGCTGAGCCTGTGCATGGACATTACTGATGTGGGGCTGGTGAAAAACGATGACACTGTCCGAGCAGGATGTCTGGGTATAAATGTGATCTAGCAGAGCTGTATTTGTCATGAGAGGAAGCTTATAGTGGGAGAAAAAAAAACGTACATGCTGCCAAGATACACCAATAGCTGCTGGGTGATTATGTTACCTTTGAGCTAATTGCGCATAAATGTACACTGTAGACCTGACAGAGGTGCAAGAATGCTCCCAGATCAGTAGCTCTAAGGGTTAAAGTTTTTTTTTGCGGCAGAAAGGTGAGATCAGGGAAACTCCATACTGCTAATAAGACACCACAGGGAGCTGGCCATTGCTAGAGTACAGAGAGAGGTGGTCGGCAGCCGAGGAAACTTTTTGTAAAAAAGCAGGAGATAGAGCATTTATTAACTCTGAAATAAAGCAAAATCAGGATTTGGTAACCTTTGCCTTCTTGTTTATAAGAAATCAATGATATAGAAATAAATCTTTAACCATTTTATCGCTGTAACTTTTGCACTGATTTTTTTTAATGTAACATTTTGCATTGTAGAGGTATTCTAATCACATTGATTAGCTTTAAACATGCAGGCAAAAGTAAATAAAGACTATTACCAAATAAATTGTTATGATTTTGTTTCCTTTAGAAGCTAGGACAGATCGTATTTCCCGCTTGTGTACACAAGCTTCCCTAGGTTACAAAACATCTCTTTCTGTTCTCATTCCTGCAGCTGTCCTGGCCAACCATGGTAAGGTACTCCCTGATGTGACTTATCAGCAAATAACTCTCTGAGGATCTGAAAACAAGATTTGTTGCTCTAAATAAAGATTGCCAACACCCTGACACTGAGCTGCAGCGCAGTGGCCAAGACCATACAGCGGTTTAACAAGACAGGTTCCACTCAGAACAGGCCTCGCCATGGATGACCAAAAAAGTTGAATACACGTGCTCAGTGTCATATCCAGAGAAAGACTTTTTTTTCAAAATAGACGTATGAGTGCTGCCAGCATTGCTGCAGAGAATACAGGGGTGGGGGTCAGCCTGTCAGTGCTCAAACCATATGCCGCACACTGCATCAAATTGGTCTGCATGGCTGTCGTCCCAGAAGAAAGCCTCTTCCAAAGATGATGCACAAGAGGGTCCCACAAGCAGTTTGGTGAAGAGAAGCAGACTAAGGACATGGATTACTGGAACCATGCCTTGTGCTCTGGTGAGACCAAGATAAACTTATCTGGTTCAGCAACCAGGTGAAGAGTATAAAGATGAGTGTGTCTTGACCTTTTTTTTCAGCTGTTTTTGACAAGAACTTGACAAAAAAAACTTTTTATGAACGGCTTTAGGATTTGAGTTTTTTGTCCGATGCTGTGTAGCCCTCGCCTTAGTATATAAACTGATAAACAGCTACCTCAGCAAGTACAGCCCCAAAATTATTGCATCAGAAGGGTTAAAGGGGTTGTATCATTTCATTAAATGGTCTTCATAATAAGAGGACAGTGAAAACAAGCAACTTTTCAATTGGATGTCATTAGCACAGCTGTCTTGTTTTCACAGTCTCCCTTATCTTAGTTTTCTGTAAACACAGTTCCCCAGTGACAGTCGAATTCCACCTCCTTTCAATTCATTGGCTGATGGCTCTAGTAATTTACATTCTGTTCGGCCCCCGGTCGTATTCACGGGAGCATGCATTCCTGCCTCTCTCAATCAGAATAAGGGGCCGGCAACAATTTCACTCTGCACAGCCAGCAGCTGCACAGTAACCCTGCAGCTGCTTCTATAATCAGAAAACAGCAGAATTGTGCTCGGTGCCTAATGCTCCTGCGTGTAAACATAGAAAGGAGACAGATCTGTGCTGCTCTGGAGGAGTTTATAGAAGACTGGAGTCAACTGTAACAAACCTCCAGCTGTGAGAGGAGAAGAGATCAGTGCTCTGAGTTCATAGAAGAATGTCTAGACTGAATGCAGGCCTGTGGTATGTAAACAGCTCTTACAAAATAAGACTGCATAGGGAGAGGACAGTGACATGTTGACTCAGAGAGGACCCACTGACTCGGGAGTGAGCATGAACAGTGAAGGGAGAGGATGATTTCATCCCCCTTCAGTTAAGAAACACCCAGCTGGGAGGGGAAGAAACGCCCCGGGAGTTCAGGAACTGAGAAAATCAAGCTTCAAGAAAACAGACGCACTGATGAAGCGATACATCCCCTTTCAAGTCAACCCACTCTAAAATGCCCTATAAGGCCATTGCACATTATGGGAAGGGTACTACAATTGGTACCTCACTGTTTTAGCTGGATCAAGAGCTGCATCAGGTACAGCTTCCTGTAATTACTGAAACCACCATTAAGTGAAATTTTATACTGCATCCCCTCAGGTCCCCCAGTGCTTACTGTGACCCTGGCAGATAAAGACCTGCAAAATAAAGAAAAAAAAGCATGTTCATACCACACACAGCAATTACAGCTGAAATGCCATTATTCTATGAAATGCACCATGTAAGGACATTGCACATTTATCAATACCTTATATAAGTGGAGGATAGGAGGGGGTCGGAGGAGGGGGGTCATCGTGAATGTCAGTCCCATAAATAAAGTAATAAGGAAAATCCAATGTAAAATAGGTTTGTGTTTTGTTAGATCCAACGATAAAGAGAGATTTTCTATCAGCGACTACTAATAAAGCAGAGCCATAGCAGATATTAATAATGTTTATAGACTGGAAATTGCCATAAAGCTCAGGATGAAAGATACTTGGCTTCACGGGTGGAATGAGGGAGTTATATCATTCACGGTGACAGAGACCAGAAAGGAGCATAGCATTACACTAATAAAACTTTATTAATACCATAAACAAGGTGTTTGCGGATACATTTGGACATTCTTTACAGCAAACAAATGTGAAATCTCAATATACCGACTGTGGCTTCCATGAGTCTGTCAGCGGCATTAGCTGTAAGAGGATTATCCATCACATTTAATGACTGTCAGAGGTGGGGTAATGTATTGGCTTTTAATTCGCAAAGTGTGGAATGAGGTAGGAGTTTGGGATTGTGCTGAAAAAGTCCCCTCTATCCAAGGTATATACGGATTCAGGATGGTCTGATGGGGTTACCCACCAGCTGTGGCCATGTCCGGCTCTGGATACTCCTTGTGAAATTATTTCATGCTACATTGCTTTTCCTGATATTTCTTTTTATTGATGACCTTTGCAAGTACAGTGCTACTTTGGTAATCACCATTCATTTGTTCCAGAAGACTGGTTGAGTACCAATAATATAAATTCAATAAATCCATTCCAAACCCTCAGAAAAGCCACATATAAAGCATCAGATGCTGTCATGGGGCTGCGTATTGCTAAATAAATATTTAAAATACATAGACATAAAGAAAAAAAACAATAAGATGTCTGAAAATGAAAGGGGTTTTGCCACAAAGGCATTTCATACCTGCTTTATCCATCTTCAGCTTCCAGTATGCTCAAAAGGGCGTGTGTGATTTGTTTGAACTGCATATCATGTGACCCAGCAGGCTTGAGGTGGGGATAATGTATTGCCTTTTAATTCGCAAAGTGTGGAATGAGGTAGGAGTTTGGGATTGTGCTGAAAAAGTCCCCTATATACAATGTATATACTGATTATGGATGGTCTGAAGGGTTTAACCACCAGCGGTGGCCATGTCCTGCTCTGGATACTCCTTCTGAAATTATTTCATGCTACATTGCTTGTCCTGATATTTCTTTTTATTGATGACCTTTGCAAGTACAGTGCTACTTTGGTAATCACTATTCATTTGTTCCAGAAGACCGGTTGAGTACCAATAATGTAAATCCAATTAATCCATTCCACACCCTCAGAAAAGAGGTTTTGCCACAAAGGCATTTCATACCTGCTTTATCCAGCTTCAGCTTCCAGTATGCTCAAAAGGGCGTGTGTGATTTGTTTGAACTGCATATCATGTGACCCAGCAGGCTTGAGGTGGGATAAGGTATTGCCTTTTAATTCGCAAAGTGTGGAATGAGGTAGGAGTTAGGGATTGTGCTGAAAAAGTCCCCTATATACAATGGATATAATGATTATGGACGGTCTGCAAGGTTAAACCACCAGCGGTGGCCTGCTCTGGATACTCCTTCTGAAATTATTTCATGCTACATTGTTTGTCCTGCTATTTCTTTTCATTGATGACCTTTGCAAGTACAGTGCTACTTTGGTAATTACCACTCATTTGTTCTAGAAGACTGATTGAGTACCAATAATGTAAATTGAATTAATCCATTCCAGATCCCCAGAAAAGCCACATATAAAGCATCAGATACATTCATGGGGCTGCGTATTGCTAAATAAATATTTAAAATGCAAAGACATAAAGAAAAAACAATTAGATGTATGAAAATTAACGGGGTTTTGTCACAAAGACATTTCATACCTGCTTTATCCAGCTTCAGCTTTCAGTATGCTCAAAAGGAGGAATGTGTGATTTGTTTGAACTGCATATCATGTGACCCAGCAGGCTTGACATCACCATGCCTTTCTCCACAGTGTGCTCACTCTAGTCAAACAAAGGTCTGTTTATGTAGATCTGTGAGCAGTTACAAAGTAGCTGAGTGGTTAGAGCGTCTGGCTTCCAAAATAGAGGTCGTAGGAGTAAAGCATGTAGATTTTTTTTTTCTCAGTGAACATACCTGATTGAGGTTTCTTTTTTCTTTTTATTTATTTGCACTGTTTGACTAATTACAGAGGATAGGAGTAGACTGACAGCACCTGAGGGTGAACACTCGCTCAGCAGTGAGTGTGTGTAATTACTAAGGAGTACAGAGGACAGGAGAAGAATGAGAGCACCAGGGGGTGAACACTCGCTCAGCAGTGAGTGTGTGTGATTACTAAGGAGTACAGAGAACAGGAGTAGAATGACAGCACCTGGGGGTGAACACTCGCTTAGCAGTGACTGAGTGATTACTAAACAGGGAATAGATTGACAGTAGCTGCCTGAGAGGAGAGGTGATGTCTGAGCATGTGCGGCCAGGACTAAAGAGCTTTCATCACTGGAGATGAGCTGTGCACTATAGATCACTAAGGGAGCATCTGAAACAAAAATGGTGCAGAATTTTGAATAATGATAAATGGTGAAAATGTTTATTATTGAACGTGCAAGATTCTCATCAATTTTACTTCAAGGCAAAACCCATTTAAATTTAAATTCAATAAACCCGTTTTCAGAGGAGTTCATTTTGTAAGGCTACATCCACACGGCAGAGGACTTTTCTAGTATTTTCTAGTATTCTAGTAGTATTTTACACTCATTTTTTGTACCAGTTTTTGTACTGGTTTTTGCCACATTTTGGGATTTCGGCTGTCTCGTTCAATTGACCAGTCTGTAATCCGCCATTTTCAAGTGAAATACGACAAATTATAGCACATGTTATTTGACACGGTTTTCAGATTTGAAATCCGATCTCAGAAAATCCGAGCTGTGTAGACTACAGCTCAGATTTTGCATTGAGGTCTGTGGGGATGATTTACAGTTACATTTTTGTGGATTTCACATACTGAATCCGCTTAGTAAGTCACTGTCATGTAGACATAGTCTAACGGGATGTTGGGGGAGAAGCCTATGATGACTTACTAAAAAATATGGTTGCTTAAAAATGTCACAATCAGTGCTTAAAGATGCAAATCTTTCAACTGCTAAATAAGACCCAACAAGAGGACTGCAACCATAAGTGGTGCTTGAGAATATAGGGCAGTACATATTATTCCAGAGTGGCATGATCATGCAGAGCACAACAAGAGGACTACATACTATAATTGGTGCTGGAACACAGCATAATTTGCAGCATGGCCATGTAGAACATAGAAAAATGACTATCACTATAATCGGTGCTTTAGCAAACAGTGCAGCATGTATTTTTCCAAAGCAGTATGACCATGCACAACACAGCAAGATGATCACCGCTATAAGAGGTGCTTGAGTGTATAATGCAGCAAATATTATTCTTGAATGCCATGACCATGCAGAGCACAGCACGAAGACTTCCATTGTAATTGGTGCTTCAGCACACAGTGCCTTATGTATTATTCCAAAGCAGCATAACCGTACACAGCAGACCAACAAGACTACCACTATAAGGGGTGCTCAAGTATACAGCACTGGATGTACTATTCTGGAGTGGCTTCAACATATAGGGCACAGTAACGTGACTATCACTAGAAAGGGTGCTTGAGCATACAATGAGGTACATATTATTCCAGAGTGGCATACATGTTACACTTTCCAAACATAAGCTCCTGCTTAAAAAAAAAAGGCAACTATACCCTATTCTACATTAAGGAATTTCCTATCTTGGATGAAGAACTTACCTAACCTGGATGAAGGACTTTCCTATATTTACCTATCTTGGATGAAGAACCTAAATTATGGATTTGCCTGTCTTCAATGAAGGATTAGCCAATCCTGGATGAAGGACTTTTCTAACTTTGATGAAGGACTTATCTCTACTGGATGAAGGAGTTACCTATCTTGGATGAAGGATTACATATACTAGATAAAAGATTCACCAAACCTATCTACCTTGGATGAAGAGCCCGAATGATGGATTTGCCTATCTTTAATGAAGGTTTTATCTACTTTGGATGAAGGTTTTTCTTATCCTGGATAAAGGATTTGCCTATTCTGGATAAAGGACTTCTCTGTCCTAGATAAAGAATTGCCTATCCTGAATGAAGGATTTACCTATCCTGGATGAAAGACTTTCCTATCCTGGATGAAGAGCTTACCTCTACTGGATGGAGGATTTGCCTATCCAGGATGACGGTGCATTGATCATGCCAGACAGACCCCTAGCTTCGAGTTCTGGTCGCCGGCCACGGCCGTTGCGACGAAAACCATGGTTTTTAACGTCTGTATTCTTATTCACCAGTGTGAACTGAGTCCTTCCTTCCCTGTATGTTAATTAATTCCTGGCCAACGCCCGTGGCCAGGAATCCTCCAGCACCCTTTTAGTTAATCTGTGTTCCTCTTTGATTGACATCTTGTTTCCCTATCTGGTTTTGTGTTCTTTCCACCAATCACCTCTGTTTTGTGTTCGCTGGTTCCCTATTTAACCACTTAAGGACCCAGCAAGTTTTGACCTTCCTGACAGCCCTATTTTTGAAATCTTGCATGTGTCACTTTATGTGAGAATAACTTTTTTGACAGTTTTACCTATCCATGTGATTCAGAGACTGTTTTCTCATGACACATTGTGCTTTAAGTTAGTAAGAAAATTGTATCCATACAATCCTTGTTTGTTTGTGAAAAATATCAAAATTTCATGACAATTTTGAAAAATTTGTGATTTTGAAGTTACCAAAATTTCTGCGTGCAAGACAGATAATTACTCACCACAAAATAGTTTATAACTAGCATCTACCATATGTCCACTGTAGGTTGGCATCATTTTTTAAATTCCTTTTTTTATGACATTAGGGGGCTTACAAAATTTTAGTAGTAATTTCTCACATTTTCAAAAAAATTTGCAATATACATTTTTTTAGGACCCATCCAGTTCTGAGTGGCTTTGGGGGCCTGCATGTTAGATACCCCCATAAATGACCCTTCTAAGAAACTAGACCCCTTAAAGTATTTACAACAGTGTTTAGGAAGTTTGATAACCCTTTTGGGTATTTCACAGAAATTAAAGCAAATGGAGGTGAAATTTCAAAATTTCACTATTTTTGCAGATTTTCAATATTTATCATATCACGGGAAATACGGTAAATGTGACTAGGTAAATGCAACATAATTTATCAATTCCCCCAGGTCTGGCCGTTTTTAGAGATATCCCATATGTGGCCCTAGTCCCTTATTTGCCTCAACCCAAAGCCCCAAATAGGAGGAGCACCACGGGACTCTGGGGCCTCATTTTAAATTACGATTTTATTTAGGCGCCATTTCAGGTTTGAGGAGCCCTATGGGGCTAAAACTTAAAAAACCACCCCTAAAAAGACCCATATTGGAAACTAAAAACCCCTTAAGGTATATAAAAGGGGTGTGTAGTGAGTATATCAACCCCACAGGTGATTTCACAAATTTTTTTTAGCATTAGGCTGTGAAAATTTAAAATTTTTCCAATAATCTGAAAATTTTAGCTTAAAATTTTCAAGAACCCCAAAACTTTGTTAAGCAATTTCTTCCAAGTTGGGGCAATACCTTACATGTGGGTGAAAACCTGCTTTTTTGGGGCATGGCAGGCGTAAAGGGAGGGAGGCTATTTGGCTTTTGGAACGCAGATTTTGGTGGGGCCATGTCACATTTCCAAAGCCCAAAGAACCAGAAACAGGTGAAATCTTCCAGAAGTCGCCCCATTTTGGTTTCAAACCCCCCTCATGGATCTCATCTAGGGGTGTTTTTGTGCATTTTGGGCACACAGGTGTTCCATCGTTTTTTTTTAGCTTTGGGGCCCATGAAAATGGGGGGAAAACGAAAGTTTCCACCATTGTATTTTGGGCTTAAATTTTAAACAGCGTTCCGCCGTGCAGTGTAAATGATGTGATAACTTTACTATGGGGGTCGGTACAATTGCAATTTGGTATAATTTTATATAGTTTTTTAATGTTTTATTACTTTTACACATAGAAATAGGTCTATAAAAAATAGCGTTTTTATGTTGTCCTATTCTGACGTCATAACTTTTTTATTTTGCAGTGTGCACAGCTGTGTCGGGCCTTGTTTTTTGCAGGGTGAATTGATGCTTTTATGGGTACCATTATGGGTGCATAAAAACACTTTGTTCACTTTTTATTAAAGGGTTTTTTTGGGGATGCGTTTTGAACAAAATACAGCAATCCGGGTAGTGTTTTTTATTTTTATTTTTATAGGGGTCACTCTGCTTAGATATGACATGCTAGTTTACTCAGCGGGTCGATAGATTACAGCAAAAAACCCAATTTGTATATTTTTTAATTTTTTACTGCTTTTATACAATAAAAACACTTTTATTCAAACAGGAAAAAAACATTTTTTGCATCACCATAGTCTGAGAACCCTAAAATTTTTATTTTTCTGTGTATGGGGCTGTGTAGGGCTTGTTTTTTGGGGATGGTTGACGTTTTTATTGGTATAAATTTTGGGGGAAAAAACTTTTGATCAGTTTTTAAATCCGTTTTTTTTGGAAGGGGAGAGTGAAGAAAATACTGCAATCCTAGCATGTTTTTTATTTTTATTTTTAACAGCGCTCACTGTGCAGTATCCGTAATAAGTTAGCTTTACTCTGTGGGTCATAGATTATGGGATACCCAATTTATATATTGTTTTTTATGTTGAAGCACTTTAAAAAAAAAAAAAGGGTTTTTAGTGTGTAAAAGAATATTTATGCATCGCTATCTTCTGAGAGCCATAACTTTTTTTTTCCATATACAGAGCTGTGTTAGGACTTTTTTTTGTGGGATGAACCGACATTTTAATTGGTACAACTTTGGCATTTATGGGAGTTTTTGATCATTTTTATTCCAATTTATGTGCTGTGGGATGACCAAAAATCTTAATTCTGTGATTTTTTGGGGGTTTTTTTTACGACGTTCACCGTACAGGTAAATTAACATGACAGATTTATATGGCAGGTCGTTACGCAGCGGCGATACCAAATATGGGTACTTTATTTATTTTTGATCTTTTTTTTGGGGGGATTGGCGTTTGTAAAGGGGGAAAAAGGGCGTGTACGTTTTTTTATTTTATTTTTCGTGTTTTTTGTTTTACTTGTTTTTCACTTTTTTTTACTTTTCACATTTTTTTTTACTTTTCCCCATAGGGGATTTGAATGAGAGATCTTCAGATCCCTCATTCAATTAGGAATCAGTACATAGCCTTTGGCTGTGCACTGGTTCCTAAGACAATGTCATTACGATTTCCGGCATGCCCCCAGGGCACTCCGGCATCGTGACGTCACCAGACAAACCGGAAGGCATTTCTCTCTGCCCTCCGTGCTGTCTGTCAGCACAAGCAGCCGCACGATCGTGTGCTGCTGCCCGAAAGAGACGCAGAAGGAGGATCTCCTCCTGCGTCTTCCTTAGTTATTGCTACCGATTTCGGGGTAATTAAGGGTTAGCCCCCCCCCCCTCCCGGAGTGATCTCGGGGCGGGCCTATGCTGGGGAGTCAGCTGTAAAAAATACAGCGACACCCCGCAACCGATTGCGCAAACTCTGCTTTTGAGTTTCGCGCATCCTCAGGATATCCATACGTCCAGGGGCGTGAACCCCCAAACGACTTGGAATTATGCATACGTCTAAGGTCATTAAGGGGTTAAGGATTCCCTTACCTGTCACCTGTGCCTGCTATATTGGGTCCTTACTGTACCTTTAGCTAGCCTTTCTTTTGTTGGATTTTCTGGTTACCTGACTTTGCTTGGCTTCTTACTATCCTTCTCCGCCTGATTTTGTATTGCATCTCCCGACAGTTACCGACTTGGCTCGTCTTACGTTTTTCTCTTCTGTCTTCCGATTTGGTATGCGCCTCCCGCTTGTTGCCACCCCTGCTTGCCTGACGTTCCTTTATTGTCTTTTGTATTTGTTTGTCTGTGTTGTAACGGCTGGGTAGTGGATCCACTGGACCACCGCAAGCGATGATAGTTAAGCCACGCCAGGGAGCAGAGTTTAAGTAGCCCCCGGTATTCACCAGAACCCGCCGCAAAGCGGGATGGACTTGCTGCGGCGTGAGGCTACCAGGTCACTACCCCTGACGTGACTTGCTTGCGATGGCGGCCGAGGTGCAGCGAGGTACAGAATCGTAATCCAAGTATCGTAGTCGTGGGCAGGCAGAAGGCCAGGGCAGGCGGCAGAGGTTCGTGGTCGTGGGCAGGCGGGAAGGTCAGGGCAGGCGGCAGAGGTTCGGAGTCGAGAAACGTAGCTAGAGGTCTGGTACACAGTAAGGCAAGAATACACTTAAAGAACGCTTTTTCTAGGGCACGAGGCAACATAGATCCAGCAAGGAGTGAGTGTGGAGCGAAACCTTACATAGGTGATGCGCCCGGCAATTACCAATTACCGGGGCGCTGGCCCTTTAAATTTCCAAGAACGAGCGTGCGCGCGCCCTAGGGAGCAGGCACGCGCGCCTCGGCCGGCAGAGGGCGCGGACGGGACAGGAACGAGGTCAGGTGAGTCTCTATGTGCTGCGGACCCACCGCTGATCCCGCAACCAGCGGCGCCACCCGACCCCGGCAGGCACCCGGGGGGCGGCGGCCACGGCCGAGGAGCGGGACCACCCGCTACATGTGTCTTGTGTTTCCACGTATTCAGTATAGTGTTCAGTCTTCTGGTTGGCGCCAACCTTTTAAGGAGTCGGGTACACCCAAAAGGCTGGGACAGTGGTTGGGACCAGCGTCAGGGCCTCACTCTGTCTGTGTCTTCTCGTGTGTCCCTGACCAGTCCCTTACAGAAGGATTTGCTTATTTTTACCTATCTTGTATAAATGACCTGGATAAAGGATTTGCCTATCTTTGATGAAGGACTTTCCTATCCTGGATGAAGAACTTACTTAGCCTCGATGAAGGATTTGCCTATCCTGGATGAAGGATTTGCCTATCCTGGATGAAGGATTTGCTTATACTTGGTGAAGGATTTGCCTATCTTTGATGAAGGACTTTCCTATCCTTGATGAAGAACTTACTTAACCTGGATGAAGGATTTGCCTATCCTCGATGAAGGATTTGCCTATCCTGGATGAAGGATTTACCTATCTTGGATGAAGGACTTCTATCCTAGATGAAGAACTTACTTAACCTCGATGAACGATTTACCTATCTTGGATGAAGGACTTCTATCCTGGATGAAGGAACACTGTGAGTGGCAATATAAGGACAACTTCTGCTGCTGTCCCTGTCTGAAGAACATATTTTTCTGGTGTTGTAATACACATTCTCACATCTTCTCCATACAAATTAAGGCCCTCGGGTCGACATGTTGGATTTTATTTTTTATTTTTTTGTTGTTGTGATGCATTTTCTTAATTGCAACAATCGTTTTATATTTAACTCACATCTGGAGACCTAAGTGGAATCCTTGACAGATCACAGTTAAATGAAAAAAAAAAACTCATGTGTTTTCTGAAAAACATATCTCAGCAGTGACAGAAATGCATCATGTGAATCCAAGTGTTCTGTGTGTATGACAATGCGGCAAGCAAAAAAGCAGCTGTAAAACTGTCCTTAAGTGTGAAGTCCTCATGTGTCAGCATCGGATACATTTCCTAGAAAACCAATCACTGATCACTGTTCCGGTTATATTGCCAGATGATAAATATGTCAGACGCAAGTTGTATCTATGTAATTTTTAAAGGGATTTTCTGGTTCGTTCCAAGGCCTGTCACATATCTTTATGTATATATGTGTTGTGGCTTCCATCCCAATCCATCATATGACAAAGTGGTCCATCCAGGTTCCTTCACGGTCTCTGTCGTTTTGACAGCAGCAACCTAGACAACACAGGAATATGAAATTCTGTAAAGAAAATTAAAGTCGACCTCCAGCCCCACTTACTGAGACACATTCCTCTTGGTATTCTATGCGCTGTAGTTATCTGCACATATGCCACACTTTTTAGATCAGAACCCTCTACCATAGGATTTGGGATGTCCTGAGAGTAGTGTTGATAACCCCCTAAAGCTCCTTAACCAACCTAAACGCTAACTTAAGGTAAACATTATGGTTAGGGATAGGCTAAGAGAGAAAATTCAGGTTCAGAACGTCCTGACAGGCTTAGACTGGCCCCCCACAGAAGAGCAGGAGAAACCGTTTATGGGCCCCTGGCCATGGGGGCCCCTGAGCATGGCAGACCTGCGGCTTCTTCTTAGGGTGAAAGGCAAAGAAAGAAGAACAGAATGCAAGAGTCATGTGTAGTATATGCATTCATAAACAGTAGCTTCAGAGTGGGCCCCCAGAATCAATTCCAGTGTTAGGCCCCAAGAATCAACTCCACTGGTGGACCCCAAAAACCAGATCCACTGGTGGACCCCAAGAATTAACTCCACTGTTGGGCCCCAAAAATCAACTCCACTGGTGGGCCCCAGGAATCAACTCTACTAGTAGCCCCAAGAATCAACCCCATTGGTGGCCCCCAAGAATCAACTCATGGTTGGGCCCTAAGAATAAACTCCACTGGTGGGCCCCAAGAAAAAACTTCACTGGTGAGCCCCAAGAATCATCTCCATTGGTGGGCCCCGAGAATCAACTCCACTGGCAGCCCCTAAGAATCAACTCCACTGGTGGGCTCCAAGAATCAGCTCCCCTGGTAACCCCAAGAATCAACCCCATTGGTGGCCCCCAAGAATCAACTACACTGGTGGGCCCCAAGAATAAACTTCACTGGTGGGCCCAAAGAATAACCTCCACTGGTGGCCCCAAGAATCAACTCCACTGGTGGGCCCCAAAAATCATCTCCGTTGGAGGGCCCCAAGAATCTACTCCATTGGTGGGCCCCAAGAATCTACTCCACTGGTGGGCCCCACGAATCAACTCCACTGGTGGGCCCCAAGAATCAACTCCACTGGTGGGCCCCAAGAATCAACTGCAGTGGTGGGCCCCAAGAATCAACTGCACTAGGTCCTGAACCCGAATTATTTCACAAATCCAGTCGAATCACACAGGGCCTGAGTCAAGCACCACTATCTGAAAACAGACATGTACGAAATATATTAAAGCAAATATAAAATTCAAACAGTTGCCCAAAAAAAATTTTTTTTTATCAGCTATATTTTGGAATATCCCTATAACAATAATAACCTGTACATTAAACTGAGTATTATTTACAATGAGGAGAAAAATAAAATCTTGAATCCTCGTGGACTGTGTCAGGAAGGGGTTAACTTCTCCCGCCCGCCGCTCACATTCTGTAAAGTGCCGCCACATCTGAGGTTGATATCTAGTTACCAGGTTTCTATTGTTCAAATGGGATTTGATTCCACTTTGGAAGATCTCATTAACGCAGCAGCCTCTAAATGTTTACAATTAATTAACCTCTCACGGCTCCCGCTGCAGTCATCGCGGTTATTCCGGTGACGTTGTGGCATCTGGACGCCAAAGTAATTTTCCATGGCATGTGTATGCGGTGACAGTGCGAGCAGGTGTAGCCCGTGCATTACATGTGGCAGAACGCACAGCACTTAGGAGGTGTCAGCCGAATGACAGATGTATGGCTGAAGCGGAGGATGCAGGGGGATGTCGCAATGACATTTCACACTACAAGTCCTGTAAATAATGACATGAAGGAAGAGACACATGAGCTGCCGATGTGATAATGGCTGCTGAAGTGGCGGCGGCGGCGGTAGTTGGGCTTTATTAATACTGACTTACACAGTGCAATATCTCTATTAGACCTAATGATGGGTCTGCGGGATGGCGACACTGACGGCTCCAATACCAGCAGAGATGGTTGTTTTACTCACATTTTGGCTGCTCACCAGATCCCCCACCCCTGATTGAGGATACTTTCCAGATCACTGGACTAAACTGTAAAATATAACTTTTAATATATCATTTAAAACTGATCAATAATTACCAAGAAAATAGGAACATAAGGATTACTAAAATATAGAGGTACAGGAAATGGCCAAAAGAGAAATTCTCTGACCCTAGCAACACCTATACACTAGCTACCTAATATATTGCATATGTGAGGACATCGTCCCAAAAAGGACGGCCCCACCAGGAACCTAACTGAATAATCCACCCTAAAAAAAAGCACGTGTATAACACACAAAGTGCAAAAAAGTGACCCAACTAACAAGCCCCGACGCATTTCTTTCCCACAATTATATGAGAATTCCTCAGGGGTCATACAAATAATTTAGCAGAATATCACATATGCAGCTATTAGGTATATGATATAGCAGTATGATATTAGCACAAGCATAAATGTGCATATACAAGAGCGTAATTATACAAAAATGATCACAAAAAGTCAAAGATTTTACAGTTTAGTCTAGTGATCTGTTTTGAATTTCTAGCATTCTTGCATTGCTAGGGTTGCTATTATATCACCCTTTGTAGCTATATATGAGGATACTTTCCCACAGGCTATGTGCGGTGGATACCTGATAATTGTCACAGTCATACTTAAGTTTTTATATGGGTTAATGTACCCAGAAATGGAAGTTTATAGAAGCATTGAGGGCTTGAAATAGAAGCATTGAACAAGAGGTAGCAAATATGACTAAGGCTTGGTTCACATCTGGAAAAAGTAGGAAAATAGCCAGCTCACCACTCCAGTAGATCGGGCTGCACAGTTGCACTCTGAAGTGTCAGTCCCAAACGATAAAGGTATAAACTGCCAGCAACTCCGAAAATGCAATTAAAACTTGGTGCATTTATTGAGAATGAATGCGTGGAGACAACTCACATGGAGGACATAGGCATGGTGCAAAACTGACGCGTTTCGAGTCCTTCAGAACTATTAATCGTAGTATGAACATACAACAAACAAAACTACCTATATATCTAACAAGACACAACTCATCTGTGTCGTGACACGCCCACCGGCGTCCTCCGCCATCCGACACATACACACGCCAAAGCGAGCACATGTTCACACGGAAGCCGTCTGCAGTACACAAACGCCCAAAGGGTGGGACTTACAGCGCGTAATGATCGCATTATAGAAGACCAAGGCACACTCATACTCAAGGTTTTATATGGGTTAATGTACCCAGAAATGGAAGTTTTTAGAAGCATTGAGGGCTTGAAAGAGAAGCATTGAACAAGAGGTAGCAAATATGACTAAGGCTTGGTTCACATCTGCATCAGCAGTTCCGTTCAGAACCTCCATCACAGAGGTGAAAACGGAAGCTATGGGGTCCATTTCACAATAGACACCCACGGTGCCCAACAGACCCTATTAATTACAATGGGGCCATTGGGTTTCCACTGTGGTGTCCATCATTGAGACAGCAAAGACAGTGCAGCAACCAGAGGCATAACTTGAAGCCTCTGGGCCCTAGTACAAAAAGTGAAACAGGACCCCCAGCTACAATGTGCCATGTAAAATTCTGGTGTCTCCTTATGTGGCAGAAGGGCTTTTGGGCCCGGTAGTGATTGCTACTTCTGCACCGCCTATAGCTATGCCCCTGGCAGCAACCCATGGCTTCCATTATCTCCGCTGCGACGGATGTTCCGATGGAAACCTCTGACGCAGATGTGAACCTGGCCTAAGAATTTATGGCCATAGCTTTATGTCTATCCTTCATTTAGACAATATTGACTAAGTCTGGTTTGCTGCTGATCAGTTTTGAATTATAGCGCCAGAAAAATGTTCCCTTCATATAGTGCCAGTCACAAAGTGCCCCCTTCCAGGACAGGTAAGACGTTTTACTAGGATTGGAAGTCCTTTATCTGGGATAGATCAACCAGGATAGATAAGTCCTTTATCCAGGATAAACAAGTCATTCATCCAGGATAGATAATTCCTTCATCCAGGATAGATAAGTCCTTCATCTAGGATAGATAATTCCTTCATGCAGGATAGGTAAGAACTTCATCCACGATAGGCAAGTCCTTCATCCAGGATAGGTAAGAACTTCATCCACGATAGACAAGTCCTTCATCCAGGATAGGTAAGAACTTCATCCATGATAGACAAGTCCTTTATCCAGGATAGGTAAGAACTTCATCCAGGATAGATAAGTCCTTTATCTGGGATAGATGAGTCCTTCAACCAGGATAGATAACTCCTTCATCCAGGATATACAAGTCCTTCATCCACGATAGACAAGTCCTTCATCCATGACAGGTAAGAGCTTCATAAAGGATAGATAAGTCCTTTATCTGAGACAGATGAGTATTTCAACCAGAATGGATTAATCCTTCATCCAGGATAGATTAGTCCTTCATCCAGGAGAGATAACTCCTTCATCGAAGATAGATTAGTCCTTCATCCAGGAGAGATAAGTCCTTCATCCAAGATAGATAAGTCCTTCATCCATGAAAGAAAAGTCCCTCTTCTAAGATAGGCAACACATCATCCAGGATAGGTAAATACTCCCTCAGGATAGGAAAGTCATTCATCCAAGAGAGATAAGTCCTTCATCCATGATAGAAAAGTCTCTCTTCTATGATAGGTAACACTTCATCCAGGATAAAAGTAATTTGTCTATGATAGGTAAATCTTTCATGAGGATAGTAAAGTCCTTCATCCAGAACAGTTAAGAACTTCATCCAGGAAAGATGAGTCCTTTATCCAGGTAGAGAAGCTCTTCATCCAGGATAGATAAATCCTTCATCCAGGATAGAAAAGTCCTGTATCCAGGATAGGTAAATTCTTCATCCAGGATAGAAAAGAGAAGAAAATAGTCTATCTATGGCTCGAGCTCCAAATTTTTTTATTCAGGATATACAAGTCCAATTGCCATATATGAACGTATATAATAGATACAATTTTCGGTTTGCAGACAGACGATTTTCTTCTCTTTATAATCCATTTGATTTTGACTGTCAAGGCAGGAGGACTGGGAGCATGGCCTGTGTTTCATCTTTTTGTGGGTTATATGACTTACTAAGGTTAGCACCTTCTATAGTCTATTTAATTCAATTATTTTGTATGTCTACCCTATGAAGCACTGCTGCCTTTTTGAATATTCATCAAGGATAGAAAAGTTCTTCATCTAGGATAGGTAAATCCTTCATCCAAAGGGAAAACCATAAAATTAGGTAAATGCAAACCCAAATTTAGGAAAGCCTTCATTACAATAGGTAAATTTTCTCTATCAAAGAAAGTTTTTTACTTGATAAAACCAATGGGGACAGGTAAGATCTGTTTTTGGAATGGTCAAGTTCTTTATCCAGGTTGAGTAAGTCCTCCATCTAGGAACTGTAAATCCTTCAAGTAGGAAATGCCCCTTGCATAATAGATAAAATATTTAGGTTGCAAGTCCATGTAGGATTGAAAAGCCCTTCATTCAGGATAGTTAAGTCTTTTGTTTAGGGATAAATCTTTATCCGGAGGAAAAAATTTTTGATAATGAGAAATTACGGGTTCTGGGCATTCATTAAGCTACATCGATCTCTTATTAAAATTTTTATTTTTTAAGTTTTTTTAAAAAAATTGAAAAAATAAGTCACTACCTAAGAAAGAGGAAACAGACGTTAGACACTCCGCTCTTCATAATTATTTAGGTATTTTATATACGAGTGTATGCTATGATGCTCTATTATTTGGCTTTGTTTGTAAGAGGTATATAATTTAAAAAATTTGGTGGGGGTCAAAACCAAAAAAAAGGTTTAAAGAAATTTTAGATACGGATATAAAGAGAAAAAGCTCAAATACATAAATTGTGTTTGGTTTTTCTCCTTGAATCTCATTTTTCTGGAACTAATTTCCAAAGTGGCCCAAAAACGAGTAACGCCCCGTAAAGGGGGAACCCAGGGGCCCCCTCCTCATAAACCTAATCAGAATGCCCAAGGAGAGACACTCATTAAAAACCTCCCTCAAGAGCGGAACCAAGATTTCCTTTTTGAATATCTCCTACTACTTTAATTACTACATAGGCCCAGTAGTGGTACCGGACTATGCCAAAAACTTTAAAAAGATTGTTCACTTCTTCTAAAAGTGACAAATTCAGCTTCTAATAAAGGGGGTCTGAGGGGTCTGTAAACATTCTAGGAAAACATGATAGACAGGATCAAGGGAAATTTTCCCCCCAACATAAAGGTTTAGGTTGCCTTTCCTTTAAATAAAATTTCAATCCCAAAATAATACTGAGTTGTGGCCCCTGTTTGAGTGGGGTTTATTACTTGGCCCTTTATTACTGGGCCCTTGGCCCTTCCCAATTTTTCCTGGGGTAAGCACCTTGTCCAAAATCAATGACAAGATTTTTAAATTGTTTCTTGGGGCACACTGAGGGCACCGGAGAGAGGCATAAACCAGAGTCTCCTTTTCTAACCAGAGACTACCAGAGATTAAAAAGCACTTTTGCCAAAATCTTTCGGTCCACATTTAGCAGCGCTAAGGGATGCTAATTTTCAATGTGGAACACATTTTTATCCTTTGACAATATGATAAGGGACAACTTTCTTATTGACCTTACCAGACCCAGCATATAGGATAAGAGAAGTGGTACTGTGCATTGTCCATATATACAGAACATGTCAGGTAGTGAGAATAACACCCCGCATGCAGGACAGGAGAAGTGGTACTGTGCACTATCCATATATACAGAACATGTCAGGTAGTGAGAATTACACCCAGCGTGCAGGACAGGAGAAGTGGTACTGTGCAGTGTCCATATGTACAGAACATGTCATATAGTGAGAATTACACCCAGCATGCAGAACAAGAGAAGTGGTACTGTGCACTGTGCATACATACAGAACATGTCAGGTAGTGAGAATTACACGCAGCATATAGGACAGGAAAAGTGGTACTGTGCAGTGTCCATATTTACAGAACATATCATACAGTGAGGATTACACCCAGCATGCAGGTCAAGAGAATTGGTATTGTGCAGTGTCCATATTTACAGAACATGTCATATAGAGAGAATCAAACACAGCATGCAGGACAGGAGAAGTGGTACTGTGCAATGTCCATACATACAGAACATGTCAGGTAATGAGAATCAAACCCAGCATGCAGGACTAGAGAAGTGGTTCTGTGTAGTGTCCATATTTAAAGAACATGTCACATAGTGAGAATTACACCCAGCATGCAGGACAGGAGAAGTGGTACTGTGCAGTGTCCATATACCATACACAGAATAAGAGCAGATACTACTTGTGACTATATCTGATCTGCTTTAGACCAGCATACATTTTATTTGTGGGCTAGATTAGTATAATAGCCTATGTTATTTTATCTCACACTACCTTTTTGCTGGTATTAATAAGTATGAGCACAATATATTCATAGGTATAGATGTGAGTATGCAGAAGAACTGGTACTGCAAATTACACCTAACATATATTACACATTCAACACACATACTCACAGAAAACACCCATAAATACAATACACACATTTCACAGACACACATACATCAAGCACAGACTTTCTATGTTGCCCATAGCAACATAGGTGTAATTTTAAGGGGGTACGGAGGGGACTGGTCCCCTCCCCTTTTTAGCCACTTCAATAAAAAATAATCCATATGAAAGCATGAGAATAGGGTAAGTGGGGAGAGCAGAGAGGAGGAAGAAGTTAACCCTTTGCTTCCTATATTTCTGTGCATCTTGGGGGGACAGAGTAGGCAGCAGCCTCAAGTGTCAGTGCAGAGTGAGAGCAGCGCTGATTGGTAGAGCAGGAGTCAGCAGAGGCTGCTTCACCAATCAGAACGCTGCTCACAGTCCAGCACACTCTGTATCTGGGGCTGTATCTTTCCCTCCCATTGTATACCACTTCCCCTATGCTCAGCCTTAATCAGAGAAGAAGAGAATGCCAACTGCACCAGACTACAGGAGACAGGTAAGGAGGGGACAAGGGTGGCAGGCATTGTGTGTGCATGTGAGTAGGGTATGTACTGTATATGTGAGATGTGTATATACTGTATGTACAGCCATGGGTCTAGCCATGTCACGTCTTCCCTGCACTTACGCGCCGGGGAAAATGAAAGTGAATGGGGCCGGCCCCATAGCATTTTAGAAGTGTGTACTGGCCAGCGCATACTTCTAAAACACCCGGTATATAGCAGAGTACACAGTACGCCCCGCTATACGCCTTATGAACATACCTTAAGATACGTTCACACGGAAGATATGAATGCCGATTCGGGGGGGGATTCAGTGCTGGATCTGCCTCAGAACCGGCATCCAATCCGACAGGAAACTGATTTACCTTATACTCTATGTAAAATCAGTGTCGTTGTTTAAATGACACTGATTTTACTTGAGTATTTTCGGCGCATACTGTCAGCACCTACACAGAATTCTTCGAGGTGTTTTATGCACTAACAGCACTAATGGATAGGATTCCAGAATCTGCCTCGGGCAGTCTGGGTCGTTTGCTCGTCGGAATTCTTCGTTTGCAAGCGCCGAATTTCCAACAAGCAAATGACGCTGTCAGTGCCGAAAAACCGTCATGTGAACCCACCCTTAGTGTGTAGTGTGTCTGTGTTCAATATATGTATATATACACACACAATTTCTGGGGTACCTTGTCTAATGTAGTCTCTGGGTTACAGTGTGTAATGTAATAATCTCTGGGGTACAGTGTGTAATGTAGTAATCTCTGGGGGATGGTGTAATATAATTTCTGTTGTACAGTATGTAATGTAATCTCTGGGGTATGGTAAATAATGCATTAATATCTGGGGTACAGTGTGTAAACTAATCTCTGGGGTACAGTGGGTAATGTAGTCATTTCTAGGGTACAGTGTGTAATGTAACCTATGGGGTACAATGTGTAATGTAATCTCTGGGGTACTTTGTCTAATGTAGTCTCTGGGGTACAGTGTGTAATGTAATAATCTCTGGGGTATGGTGTAATATAATCTCTGTCATACAGTGTGTAATGTAATCTCTCGTGTACGGTGTGTAATGTAGTCTCTGGGGTACAGTGTAATGTAATCTCTGGGGTACAGTGTAATGTAATCTCTGCGGTAAGGTGTAATGTAATCTCTTGGGTTTGGTGTAATGTAATCTCTGGGCTACTGTGAGTAATGTAATCTGAAGATGTGTCCACTTTCCAAGAATAGGGACAGTGAACAAAATAACTAGAATGGAAAAGCGCAAAAGTCGGGTCCTTTGGATGGATGCACAAAGTAAAGAACAATAAAGGCAGGTGCTCACCTATTTCGGCTGTACTCTATTTACGGTACAGCTCGCTTTTTCGCCTTAGATAATTGTCCGATGTGCCATGTATAGCTGCTGCGGTTGAAACTCCCGCCGTCTGGATCCACGAGGACGCCAAGGTGTATGTAATGTAATCTCTGGGGTACAGTGTAATGTAATATCTGGGGTACAGTGTAATGTAGTAATCTCTGGGGTACAGTGAGTAATGTAATTAATTTCAGGGTTCAGTGTGTAATATAATACATTGTTGGGGTATGATGAATTATATTATTTCTGAGTACAATGTGCAATTCATTTGTAAGGTGCAGTTAGTAATGTAATTTCTGTAGCTACCGCATGTAATATAATTAATTTCTGGGGTGCAGTGAGAGATGTCATTTCTGGTGTAGTGAATGCAATAAAATACATTTTGGGGTACATCATGTGACATAAGTGATTCCTAGGGGTACAGTAAGATTCTTTTATTTTCCTCATTCTGTTGTGTGTATGCGTTCCTTCAGACCTCCTAGCTGGGCTAGAGGGGGCCGCTTCACTGCAGGTAGAGAAGGGGAGAGGAGAGAAGGGAAGGGAGGGGAAGGGAAAGGGAAGGCGAGTGAAGGAGGGAGATATAGGAAGTTAGGGGATGAGAGTGAAAATTGATTCCCCCCCCCCCAACTTTTTGAACCAAAGATATGCCCCTGCATAGCAACCAGTCTGAGTTACCCTTTTATGTCATATAGTGTTCTGAAAAAATAAAAGGGGAGCTCTGACTGGTTGCTATGGGCACCAAAGAAAGTCTTAGACCAAGACAGTTTTCATACATGTGTCTTCTCCTCCTCTGTGCACTATGTGGCTTAAACGGAACACGTCAACAAGGCTGAGAAAACAGGTAGGCCTAGGTCACCACCTCATACCTGTCAGGAGGGGGGGCACAAAAATGTGTGAGCAAGGTTAAGAGCTGTGGCCGGTCTATACATGATGGGTTTGAGTTGTCAGTTATAGCCGGCAGCTGCTTTCAAAAGTTATCTCTGTGACATGGGATCATGCCTTAAAGCTATGTCTTCACAGCTAAATTAAAATACTATCGGAAATCTGACGTTATTTTAACTTCGTCGCACTGCGATTTTTTGCACGAAAAACCACAGACAATGGCTCTGTATGGCACGGCTCGCTAAAACCTTATAAAAAATGGTAAGAATAAAATCACATTCGATGCATTTCACGCTGAAACCAGCGCTACTTCAGGAAATCGTGATTACAAATTGCCGGGAAGACAGTCATTTAAAATACATTCAAAGCTCTCATTGGACAGTTAAAATCAGCCAATCATATCATGAGCAACGGCAAGTCATTATTCTCTATGGGGAATAGTTGTCCAATCAGATGAGAGGCGGTATAATTTAAAATACAGATATTAGCATAAAACATTTCAGTGATTGGGTGGAAAAACCGGGACTGGGTTCGCTCAGCCAATCAGAAGGCGAGCTACTCTGTTCAATGTAAGTCTATGGAGAAGGGTAACCAATAGGAAGACGAGCTACTCGTACCATTATAGTCTATGGAAGACAATCTAGTAATGTGATAGGTGCAAAAAATGAGTAACGAGTAATGCGACAATGTTAATGTGAAGCCTTACATGCATTGGAGAGCGCATTACAAAGCCTATACTGTAGTATGAAGAAAGGTTCATGCTTCGTGATAGGTTGAAACAGAAGGGAGCTCGTCCGCGGGAACCAATCAGATTAGGAGCTACTATCCCCATAGAATTTTATGGGGAAAAGTAGCGCGTTTTGTGATTGGTCCTAGAGAAAAGGGGCTCGATCCTTTGGACCAATAGGAGAGCGAGCGACGCTCTATGGGGTTTTTAATGTATTTTTCACTCCTTGTTTGCGAGCAGTGTAAATGTATTTTAAATGACTGTCTTTCCCGGCAATTTTGTAAGGCTTCACATGAACATTGTCGCATTACTCGTTATTGGTCTAATTGAATTTGCCTCTCATTTTTTGCACCTATCACATTACTAGATTGTCTTCCATAGACTATAATGGTACGAGTAGCTTGTCTTCTTATTGGTTACCCTTCTCCATAGACTTACATTGAACGGAGTAGCTCGCCTTCTGATTGGCTGAGCGAACCCAGTCCCGGTTTTTCCACCCAATCACTGAATTGTTTTATGCTAATCTCTGTATTTTAAATTATACCGCCTCTCATCTGATTGGACAACTGTTCCCCATAGAGAATCATGACTCGCTCATGATATGATTGGCTGATTTTAACTGTCCAATGATAGTTTTGAATGTATTTTAAATGACTGTCTTTCCCGGCAATTTGTAATCACGATTTCCTGAAGTAGCGCTGGTTTCAGTGAGAAATGTGTCGAATGTGATTTTATTCTTACCAGTTTTTATAAGGTTTTAGCTCTTTTATGAGTTTCTTTCAAATAATAAAACCTTGTTTTAACAATATTCTTCACCTCACGGAGGTTTGATATAGACGTTTGCCGGGGCCCGAGCTTTTCTTTTGTCTTCCACTGTACACGCCCGCTGCCATGATTCTTGCGGCTTCAGAGAGGAGACCCGCGGCTGCCGCTGAGAGACTCAGATTGAGTCCTGTATGTGCTTATGAGAGTTGTGCTTCTAGAATAGTTGCACACTCTATTAGGTGAGCCTGCTGACTGCTGTTCACTGTATACACTGTTTTATTGTATGGAGCGCCCCCTCTGTATTTTTATTCACTTTTCATTATCTATTTGGATACGTTTTTACAGTATCTGAATGGACACCACAAACAGGCTGCAAAAACGTTATATGACTGTGACCTAAATGGGGAAAATATATAATATTATCTCCAGACACAGGGGGTATAAAGTCCCCAGCACTGACTGCAGACCCAATCTGCGTCTGGTAAGACCCAGCAGCTTCTGCAGTTACGCAGCCCAGGCAATCATATGACCGCTGGGGACAGATAGCAGAAACCCTGAAGGCTCATTGAGCGGCATGTATACAGCAATCGGGAAGGCAGGGACAGTAATAAATCATCCCTGCCTTCTCTCTGCAGAGCCTGCCTGCCAATGACAGCCATCTCTCCACTCCTGGAGCTGCAGATTTTGCAATGACATTTTGGAAGATCTCGATACCACTATGTCTGGTAGCTTACTTCCATTAACAAAGTAAACCACACCTGAAAGCCGGAGTTCCTCAAGCTCCTTCAATAGTCCATTCATTCAAAAAGGCATAAGCAGGTACAACAAATCACTGCAACATAACTTATTTATTTCATATCCTATTCCATATGGTATTCCAGGTGCATAAACATATGCTGCTTGCGTGTCCAATAAGTATAGTCCGTGGTGACTTGACAGTTCAAGAGTTCATAAGATGTTCTCCAGCGACATCCTAGCTTCTGGGCCGCAATAGTGGAGAAAGCCACGGACAGTCGAGCAGCTGCATCCAAGCGTTTTGGAAAATCTCTGCAGAATAAGGGTACAAACACACGGCAGTGGTAAAATGACGCTCGGATTCTGTTTAAAGAATACGGACGGTATTTTATTGTCTTTTGGAAGGTTTTGGGGAATGGTTCTGTCCGTGGTTTGAGGATTCGGCCATTCCCTTTAACCATTAAACGGTACATGCTCCACCTGAAAACCGGGTGGAAGAATGTGCATGTTCTAAGTTTTTTGAGCAGTTTTCGGATTTAAAATCCCACCATCAGAAAATCCGAGCTGTGTAGACCACAGCTCGGATTTTCTATTGAAGGCTTTGGAGAGGATTGTCGAAAACCATCTGAAAAACCGTCTGAAAATCATGCCATATGGATCCATACACACCGACTGCCCAGAGATATATGTAACGTAAAAGGGTGGTCAGCAACTGGTTAAAGGGGTTGTCTCACTACAAAGATTAGCTTTCAACATGTAGGGAACACTAAATGAAGACGTTTTCCAAATATATTGCTTTGTTAATCTTTTTTTGTTAAGGAGCTACAAATGATTTTATCACCTTCTGAGGGCTTTCTAGTTTCCCAAGTCACCGACCTGTGTACTCCTTCCCCCCTGCTGTTTGTTCTATCTGATAGCAGGGAGTGACGTCATCACACAGGTCGCAGCCAGCAGTGAGAGCTTGTGTGTTATCTGATTTTTCAGACAAAAGACAGTAATTACTCTACTGTTTACATTAGCTCAGAAGCTTCTTCGGACCTCAGAGAAGGTAATTTATTTAATCTAGACTAAAACAGAGAAGTCTGAATACATGAAGCTCATATGCTAATAACAGACAGCTTGACCAGGAAGTGACAGAGCAAAGCAGCATTATTTCATTCATGCATCCTATGAAACTTTGAGATGAGACAACCCCTTTAATAAATAAGTAACAATTCATACTGAATTCTTTCCAACAAAACCATATTGTCTCAAATCTAAAGTGTCAGCCACCTTGCATCCTGGAACAGGCCTCCTTTGCCCACTATAATACTGGACATACATTTTTTTTTTAAACTTCTCCTTTTCCTTCAGAACGCTGCTGGGGTTCTAAACAATTGGAATTCTTGATCATTTTTTAGTTTTCTATTCCCCTAAGGCCAAACCTACTGACCATCAAATAGTGTATATTTTTTATGTTTTTACATACAGTCTATTATATATTTATTTTTTATATTGATTTATAGTTTATACATGAAAATCACTAAAATATGTATGATAAATATATTTATTATCAAATATTTCCGACGGTCTTTTTGGATGTGGGTCCTCTCTCATGTGTACCATCCCTGATAAGGTGATTCCCAGCAGGATCTTCATGCTTTGTAGAGCTGGATCCTAATAAAGTTATGTACTAAGGTCTCCGTTACTAGGCAAATCTTCATGAGAGTTTCAGATGTTCTTGATGTTACTGGGAAATTGAGCAAATCAATATTATGTCTTATGGCTTTTCTAGTCTGGAGAGGAGATCACCACCGTGAGGCTCTTACCTCTGTGCTGGTACCAGTCTCAAGCAGCAGATCTTGTCAATGATCTAGAAAACAATGGACAATTAAGATTATATGATGGGAATTCCAGTATGTGGCCA
This sequence comes from Phyllomedusa bahiana, assembly GCA_025379985.1. NCBI lineage: Eukaryota > Metazoa > Chordata > Amphibia > Anura > Hylidae > Phyllomedusa > Phyllomedusa bahiana. The sequence goes on from JAODAL010007285.1 coordinate 75,803, forward strand.
TAAATAAAGACAAGAAGTGATAACTGTACCTTTTGGGGTTCAAAATGGCCGTTCAAGGGATTAGGGGTGCTGAGGTCTTTCATTATGCAATCCCCGTCTTGGTCGTAGATAAATTCATCCTCAATTTCGGTCATTTCAATGTCCTCAGGGAACTGACGCCTATGCGACCTCTGTGTTGCCCTCTGCAATATCCTCGAGGAGCTCCATCTCGACATTGTCCTGACATCTCTGGACTGTGTCAAAATCGACTTATCCCTATTTCCTCTTTGTTTCTTGCACAAACTCATGATGAGCCAGAATTCTACTTCACTATTGTCACAGCCTGAGCCTTATTTATAGGCCTGGTGTAAGATTCCGCATTATGACATCACAAGAAGTGGGTGTGGCTGGAACACAGCCAGATGATGACATCATTAAGGGTATGTGTAGGTAAATCCTACTCTATGACATCACAGGAGGGGTTCTGCTTCTAGTCCAGATGAGCTCTTAGTTCATCCACTGATGATTATAATACTTTGGTGATCTTGTGTTTGATCTATACTAAACATAAAAAGGAAAAGTTGCTTAAAGGAGTTGCCTCACTACAAGGATTGCTGCTTTTCATGTTAAAGATCTTCTAAAAACAAGTCACTTTGCAATATGTGTCCATTAAGAGTGTCCTATCTATTCTGAGATATCCCCTCTTGTATGGGCTGCATCAGCTCCTCAGGTCACTATAGCTACAGACCTGTTCAATATCTCCTGATAGGCTGCCAGCACTGGTTGCTATAGCTACAGACCTGGCTTCTACTGCAGCCTAGTAGAAGCCAGTAAACATGCCCCTGAATTCAAAATGAAACCTAGAAAACAGGACTGAGGTAAAATGAATCAATGTAGTGAGACAACCCCTTTAAGGCAAAGTGATGGCCAGCTTCCTAACTATAATACATAAAACTTAGAAAGGGTTGTCCGTTTTTGTTTTTTTATTGCTTGGACTCACTATGGGCTACAATGTGTATATAGACTTTATAGATGTGTTCTATACATCTATTGTGTGTGTTCTATACATTTATTTTTATCATTATGTGTATGGCAGTAAGTGATAACGTTCCATTCAGATACAGAGTGGTGCTACAATGCATTTGGGGATGGTGGTGGGTGGCTACATTATAGCAGTGATGGCCTCCTGATATGCACCCTAGTCATCAGGCCAGCTGGCCCTACTATATTATATATACTAGTGATGACATTCCAAACAGAACATCGTCACTTACCGTCATACACATAATAATAAAAATAAACATATAAAACACATTACATCAATAAAGTTTATGGGCCTTATGTATCAAAACTGTCTAGCAGTAAGACTGTCTTTGTTGCCCACAGCAACCAATCAGAGCCCATAGCAACCAATCAGAGCTCATAGCTACCAGAGCCCATAGTAACAAATCCGAACTTATAGCAACCAATCAGAGTCCATAGCAACTAATCAGAGCTCATAGCAGCCAATCAAACACCATAGCAACCAGAGTCCATAGTAACAAATTCGAGCCCATAGCAACCAATCAGAGCCCATAGCGACCAATCAGAGCTCATCTTTTATTTTTTCAGAGCACTATATGAAGTAAAAGCTGAGCTCTGATTGGTTGCTATGAACACTGATTGGTTACTATGAGCTCTGATTGGTTGCTATGAGCACTGATTGGTTGTTATGAGCTCTGATTGGTTACTATGAGCACTGATTGGTTGCTATGGACTCTAGTTGTTATGAGCTCTGATTGGTCGCTATGGGATCTGATTGGTTGCTATGAGCACTGATTGGTTGCTATGAGCTATGATTGGTTGCTATGAGTGCTGATTGGTTGCTATGGGCTCTGGTTGGTGGCTATAAACTCTGCTTGATTGCTATGAGCGCTGATTGGCTGCTATGAGTGCTGATTGGTTGCTATGGGAAACAAATACAGTCTGCTAGGCAGTTTTTATACATAAGGTCCATAGACTTTATAAACTGTAATTTATATGTATTGATGTATTTTAAATGTTGGTTTTTATTACTATGTGTAGGACAATAAAAGTGCATCTCAAAATATTAGAATATCATTGAAAATTACAGGGGTTCTCCAGGATCTTTTTATTTGTTATAGGGGTCACAAATATTACACCTTGTAATTCATACTGTAATGAGTCTATACAATATATGGGTTTCCCTATTTGACTTAAATTATTGATATCAATTATCTTTTCAGTGATATTCTAATTTTTTGAGATATACTAGTAAGTGATGATGTTCCGTTCTGCATTTTTTTCCAGAATACTGCATGTAACCAAAGATGAGCTCTGATTGGTTGCTGTGGGCTCTGATTGGTTGCTATGGGCTCTGATTGGTTGCTATGGGCTCTGATTGGTTGCTATGAGCTCTGATTGGTTGCTGTGGGCTCTGATTGGTTGCTATGAGCTCTGATTGGTCGCTATGAGCTCTGATTGGTCGCTATGAGCTCTGATTGGTTGCTATGGGCTCTGATTGGTTGCTAGGAGCTCTGATTGGTTGTTTTTGGCAATAGAAGAAGTCTTCTGGCTAGACAGTTTTTTGATACATAAGTCCCAATATGTGCAATGTAGCCGATAGTGAGCCTAATTAATAAAAAATAAACAGAACAGGACAACCTATTTAATATACTGTTATTCCTAAAGTAGAAAGTGAATTTCAGATTTTGAGGTAAATGGCGATATGTAGTGTAATTATAGCAATTCGTAACCTTACAATTGTGGCGTAAGTGTAAATAGCTAAACTATCAAAGATGAGCAAAGCTAGCTCAGGCAGCCTGGCAGTGCAGAAGCCTATCTTGTTTCTAAGGGCTCGTTCACACGGCTTATTCTGGGACTGATTTCAGCCGTATTGCGCGCTGTATTTGCTCTGCAATACGGCTGAAATCATTCCCAGTCATTACAGTAATCCACAGTTCTCATAGAGAACTATTCCATCTCCTCCCCCCACTCGGCGAATACGGCGAGCGGGGAGAAAGTGACATGTCAATTATTTACGGCGTGTACGCGCCGTGGATAATGAATGTCTACGGGGCCGGCGAGTAGCCGGCCCCCTACCCGCCCCCACTGCACGGCAGCTGGCGTAATTGCGGGGCGAAATCCGTCCCGCAATTACGTCGGCAATAAGCTGTGTGAACTAGCCCTAAGTGCGCTTTAACATCCACTGTCTATCACCCCCAATCCTTTGTAGTAATTAGAGGTAGGAGAAGGGAACATCTGCAGTATGTATAAACCCATATTAGAGACAAAATGAAAAAGAAAAGAGAACCCCGCCTCCAAATGTCAGAAACCCAGTGCCGCCATTTTGAACCTGTGTGTACCCCCTTACAACTTATGCACCAATCGTATGGTAAAGGTATAAGGTTAAAGGTATTAAAATAGACCAGCACAACACGCAATACCTACAGGCCCAGATACATGAAAGTCACTGCGCCAGTTTTCTGGTTAAGAAACGTGTGCACCAAAAAGAATGAGTCTTTCTGACAAGGCCGACATTCAGGGGGCATCTGTCAATTTGTAAGATAGGACACATTTATGTAGATCTCTTGCCACAAAGTGTCCTTGTTAATGGTGATCGGGTGAAATTGTCTGTGATATGTGACAGGAGATACATCATTGACAAAGGTCGACTGAAAGGTTAAAATGATTCTCTGTGAAGCATAATTGGAGATTTTGTTAATATACAGTACATGTTCACCCAGATTATATGCACCTTTTTGGAGTGTTTTTAAAATTAAAAAAAAACTTTTTTGCAATTAAAAATTGGAAATAGTTTTGGTGGCTTGCAATGAGCACCACTACAGCATCCATATATACATATAGTGTGCCGGACTATAGAGATTGAACATGCTTGTCTTTCTTTCCAGCCGCTATACTGATGCCTCTACCCTGTGTCAGTCACTGCACTGGCTACCTATTCAGTACAGAATACAACATAAACTCATCACTCTCATCCATAAAGCTCTCCACAGCTCTGCGCCCCCCCTACATCTCCTCCCTCTGTCTCCCACCCTACCCGTGTCTCTCGCTCTGATGATGATATCAGATTACATTCCTAAATCATCGAACCCCCCATGCCCGTCTCCAAGATTTCACACGTGCTGCACCAGCTCTCTGGAATATGCTACCATGGACGATCAGACATATTCATAACTCTCATAGTTTTAAGAGGGCCCCGAGAAAACATCTTCTCAGCCTGGCCTACCAAGATCCCTAACTGCTATCACACAAATTTGTCACTCCCTACACTAGGGCACTCACAGGCATTTTATCTCATACATGCCAACTCTCCGTTTTTGGCGGGGGGGGTGCCGCTATTGGGGTCCCCCCAGCCTCCCGGGGAGGTTTGGGATTTTCTCCCGCCGCCAGCAGGCGGCGGGGGTCCTTTAAATGGCCGCGGCGCTGGAGTAGCGCTGGTGCGCTACTCCGGCGCCGCCGGTCCGTTCCCACGGGCGGGTAAAGCGGGCGCAGGGTCCGCTCACACGCCCGGGGTCTCACTGTGCGGGGAGGAGGCAGGAGGGAGCGCTCCCTCCTCCCCTTGTATGTCTAGCGTCTGTGCGCTCGGTACACACAGATCAGCGGCGCAGGGGAAATGACGCGCGGCTGCTCTCATTCCCCCTGCGTCGCTGAGATCGGGCAGGAGCCTGGCCGGAGCTGCAGGAGCCTGATCAGGTAAGTGGAATTTATTATTTTATTTTTATTAACTACATGGGGAGGGGGGGGGTCTACCTGGCTGGCTACAATGGGGGCAACTACCTGGCTGGCTACTAAAGGGGGCAATACCTGGCTGGCTACAATGGGGGCAACTACCTGGCTGGCTACAATGGGGGCAACTACCTGGATGGCTACAATGGGGGCAAATACCTGGCTGGCTACAATGGGGGCAATACCTGGCTGGCTACAATGGGGGCAACTACCTGGCTGGCTACTAAAGGGGGCACTACCTACCTGGCTGGCTACTAAAGGGGGCACTACCTACCTGACTACTAAAGGGGGCACTACCTACCTGACTACTAAAGGGGGCAACTACCTGACTACTAAAGGGGAAACTACCTGACTATTAAAGGGGGGCACTACCCGGCTACAAAAGGGGGCAACTACCTGGCTAACAAAGGGGGGCATCTACCTAGCTACACAGGGGGGATCTACCTTGTTACAAGGGGGCATCTACCTGCCTGTAAGGGGCACTACCTGGTTATGGGGGGCTACTACCTGGCTATTAAGGGCATCTACCTGGCTTCTTTCCCCAAAGCCTTTATGTAGTTGGGCCGGAGTGGGGTGGGGGCTTTTAAAAGGGGCGTGGAACAAAAAAAGATGGGTGGTCCATTGAAAAATTTTTGCCCGCGGCGGCTTCCGGCGGCCACCCTTTTTAATTCCCCTTTGGGGGCTTTCCTTTTTTCAAAAGTTCCCAAATTATGACTTATCTGTTTTTAGATGAAATGTCAGGGGGGCAGGGTTCCCCCCAAAAATTTTTTATGCAAACCCCCTTTCCTTTTTTTATGTAACAGGGGGTTGGCCATTGAAAAACTGAGCCTTCTTCCCCCTTTTGGGTTCCCCACCCATAACCTAATTTAGTTTTGTAAGCCTCGCGAAGCAGGGTCCTCACACCTTGTGTCTCTTTTGTAATTTTTTTTAATGTTTTAAGGGTCTTTTTTGTTTACCCTTGAATTTTTGAAAGTGCTGCGGAATATTTTGGAAACTTTAAAAATTTTAAAAATTATTATTATTATGCATCCTTATTTATTCCATTTTCAAACTGGTGAGGCTTAGATGAGATTTGTCACAGGGGTTGGGACACTTTAGCGCACGGGCAAGTTTTCTCTTACTCTTTTCCCAGCGGGGCATCATTTTTTTCATTGGACCCGGGTTGCTCCTTTAATTCTCGGGGAAAGTGGGTGTTTTTGAGGGAAAGTGTATGATGAGTAACGGGCTTTTCCTGGGGGGTTGAAACTTTATCTTTATGGAGGTAAGCTACACGCATCCCCTGTTGTCATCAATAGGTTGTGGAAAACCTCTTCGGCGGGCCCTGTCGCCTCAGGCGGGTTTCCCCAAAATTTAATTGTAAAGTTAAGCCGCAGCACATAGGTTTCTGTCATCTGACATCATGAACCCTGTCAGTGTTTCGGCGTTTTTGTGGTAGTTCCCAGGCAGAATAGCTCAATATTTGGGTTCCCTGCTATCAAAGGGTCCATTTATTTAATATGAAAATTTTCCAGGGCCCCTATTAATGCATACTTGCCTAGATATTTTGTAGCTTTTTCCCTTTTTTTGGGGTTCTGGATTTTTTCAATATTAAACCCCTTTTTTAAATGGGGCCCCTGAAAGGGGGATCCTTTTAACCCCCATAGGGGAAAAGGGTTGAAAAAGTTGGGGAAACCCCGGACCTGAATGATATCTAGGGTGTGTTTTTCTGGGGGCTAAAGGGTTCCCCGACAGGGACCCCTTATTTGGGGGGAAATCCCAGTTTTTTTAGGGGGGGGTTTTAAAAGGGGGAAAAAACAGGGATTTTTCCCCCCCCGGGGAAATCCAAAAAAGGATTGGGGGGGTGTCCACCTTTCTTTCCCCTTTTGGGTTTTTTGTGATTCTATTTTGCTGTAAAAATTTTTTTGGGTTTGGGGTTAATTTAACCAAAAGGTTATTAAGGGGGGTTTTTTGGGGTTTTTGTTTTTTGGGGGTTTTTGTTTTTTCCATAATTTTTTTTATTTTATTTTTTTTTCCTTTTTTTTTTAATTTTTTTTTCTTTTTATCAAACATGAAAACCCTTTATTTAAAGTGGGGGAGAGTAAAAATTTCCCCAGAAAAAAAAATTGAAAAAATTTTAAAGGGGGGAGGCAAAAACCCCCCCCATGGGTTACGAAACGTTTAGGGTTTCCAGTGTTAAAAAGATTGATGTCCCGGGATAGTTTGACAAGGGGGAAAAAACAGGGGAAATTGGGAAAAAGAAGAAAAAAATTTTTGATGGAAAAGGGTTTTTTAGTTCTTTAATTTAGTTCGAAAGGGGGCCCCTTTATGAAGAAATGGTTGCCAAAATAAAAGGTTTTTGGGGCCCCCCCATAAAGTGAAACAAATAATGTTTTGTTTGGCCCTAGGGGTTTTTAAAAATAAACAAATAGGTCCCATGTAAGAAAGTTTAAGGAAGGTTTTTTGCCCTGAAATGTAAATTACTGCCTTGGGAAGGGGTTTTTGTTTGGAAAAGGGGTTGAAAGACTTTTTGCACAGTTGTTAAAGTGGGTTGGGAATTTCCCTTTAAAAAAGGGGGTTTTTTTATTTAGGGGTTTTCGCTTGGGTTTTGGGTTTTTTATCCTTTTTCCTTTCCAAAATTGGCTTTTTATCTCTTCCTTCTCCAGGGGCGCGGGTTGTGTTTTCCCCCCCATACGGGGGTTTCCCCCCCTCCCCCAAAAGGGGGGGGGGTTGTTTTTTAGGTTTTTATTTTGGGTCATTTTGTGTGTGAGCTAGTGGGGGGTTAAAGGAAGGGGAGAGGAGTGGGGTGACAGCTCTGCCTAGGCCCCCCATGGCCCCCGTGTTTTTTTTGTTTTATCTATTTTCCCTTATTGCTTTTGGCGACACCTAAAAAACCTTGGTATAGGCAGGAAAAAAATCAAAAGGCCAAAAATTTGGAGTTTTTTTTTTGGTTTTTTAAAATGTGAATTTTCTGCCCAAAGGGAAATTTTGTTAAAAACCCGGGAACTTAGTTCAAAAGTTTTGATTTTTAAAAAAATGGTTTTTTTGCTCCCTCCCCAAAAATTTCAAACAAAAGGGAAAAAGACCCAGCCAGGGGTTCCCCAAACTTTAAAAGTTACCTTCTTGGGCCATGTTAGGCTTAAAACATCTTCCCCAAAAGGGGGTGAAAAAGGAACCCCTTTCCCACTGGAAAAATTTCCTTTTTACGGGGGTTTTTTAAAGAGGGGTTCGGGGGGGGTGCAAAACAAGCCCAAAGAGTTTTCCATTTTCCCCTACAAAAATCAAAAAAAAATTTATTTTACTCTTTCACATCCAAAAAAATATTGATTTCCCCCAAAGGATTAGCTTTTATTTTGCTTTTTTTAAGTTTTTAGGGAATGCCCAAACCCCCTAGCAAAAATGCTTTTCTGTTTTGTCCTCATCATTTGAGATATGATCTTTTAGAAGAAAAACCTCCTTTTAATGAATAATTATAGGGTAATTTTTCAATTGGCCCGATCTTTAGGGGGGGAAAGGGAGGAAAAATTAGGGTTTTATTTTTTTTTTAATAAGCAAATTTTAAAAGTTTTTTTTAAAAATTTATTTTAAAGTCCTTTTGGAAACCCATCTTGGTAAAAAAGTGAATGTAAAGGGGAAAATTTGGTTAAAATTTTAAAGGCACATATTTTAAAAGTTTCATAGTTTTAAGGCCGGGAAAAAAAAGGGGCCCAAAAAGGGCCATCCCGTTTTTAGGCCCGTTGTGCTAAGGTGTTGATCCAGAGGAAGGGGAAAAAAACCCCAATGAAGGGGGTAAAAAGAAAAAATCCCCAAATTTTTCCTCATTTTTTGGGGGAAAACTTTTCCCCTTTCCCCAAAACAATCTGGCAATCGGAAAAAAAAAACCCCTGGGTCAATGGGCCCCCTCCCCCAGAAATCCTTGGGCACTATAACTTGTTATAAATTTTTTTTCGTCCAGAAGCCCTCCAAAAACCCCTTTTTGGAAAATTTGTTATTTTAATTAAACCCCCGATAAAAATCCCCCCAAACCGGGAATTCCATTGTTTCACTGTCTTACAGTGGAAAAACCCTTTTCTTTGTTTGTGTAGGGAAAATTTCTTTCCCCAAGACGTAGAGGAAAGCCCCCCTTGTTTAGATACCAAGCCCCGGGGTTTTTAAATAGATCTTGGGGAGGGGATTTTTTTATATTGACCCTTTGATGTATTTTAACATTTTTTAAAATTTTGTTTCCCCCCCAACCGTCTTTTTCTCTAAAATAAAAAACCCTTTTAAACTTTCTATTTTTTTCTGGTTATTGCAGTTCCCCCCATCCCTTTTTTTAAAATTTTTGGTTTCCCGGGCCCTTTTTAACTGTTCCCCAAACTCCCAAAAATGTCTTTTCCTTTAAAGGACTGGTGATCCAAAAAAATGTCCACAAAAATCCCGTGTTTGGTTTAACCAGGGGGACTTTTGAATAAAGGGGAGAATTAAAAATTCTAAACATGTTTAATTTGCCACTTTCCCAATGCCCCCCCCATTGGGGCCTATTAGCCTTGGAAAACTGCTAGCCTGACACTGGCTGCCCCTTCAGGGTAAGTTTTTCTGTCCACCAGGGAAATTTCCCCAAGTACTTTCCATGTCCCTTTTTTTTCCAAACCCTTTTTCCATTTTTAACATGTAGTCTTTTAATGGATTTTTTTCCTCCCCCTGTGCATAACCTTGCATTTTTTTGTATTAAACCCCCAAACCATTTTTCCCCCTGCCCAGGCCTCCAAAACCTAAAACCCAAAATCCCTTTGTAATAACGCATTATCCTTATTGTGTTGATTATTTACAGAGCTTTGTATTTTTCTAATGGAAAGTTTGTTACCTATCAGTGGTTTAAATTTCCGAAATTTTTATCCAAAAGTATTTAGAAAGGGAATTTGTTTTAATCCAAGCAATCCTCTTTGTGGGAAAAAAGAAAACTTTTAAATTTTTATGGGTTTTTTACATGACAAGGGGAAAATAGGATTTAAATATCCGGGGTCGTAACAAAGGCCGGTAATAGAGAAAATGAGAGTCCCACAGTCCAACATTGCGGCCTGTTAGGCCTTTCTCAAGGACCTAAAAAGGTTGGAAGTAGGAGCCAGCAGGTTTAGTTCAAACCCGATTTCGCCTTTTTGCCCTTCATCACTGCTATTGGATATCGATCCAGACCCCCTTTATTCCCTACATCGATATCCAACCCTTGTTGAACCCTTTATTCCCGGTGTGGTAAACGGGTCAGGTTTTCACTGGGGTTGGGGCTAGCAGGCTTGGGCGTGCTTTGGGTTTTCCCCAAATTTTTACCCCAAGGGGAGGGGGCTTTTTCGGGAGGAACTCCTTTTCAGAGGTTTTAATTGTTTTCCCCAGCAAAAACCCGAGTCCTCTTCCTACCCCCCGCACTTGGTGTAGCAGGGTTTTGGTATTCTTACTAAGATTGTGGGGGGCAACAAAATACTTTGGTGGGCCCGGGTATCCTCCCCGATAAACCAAAAACCCATTTTGGGCCCAAAAAAAAACTTTAAAATCGTTTCCCGTGTTTTTGGAAGTGGGCCCCCCCCCAGTGATCTTCCCTTCTCTTCATGTTTTATCCCCGAAGGGCCCCTTTCCCAACCGCTCCCCCTTTCTTTGTCCCCAATCGAATACAATATGGGTAGCGACTTTTTGCCCCTGGGGGGGAGCCGGGGTAAACGGGGAAAAGGGGGTTTGGCCTTGGCAAGGGGACAGCATTTGGATCACAGGTTCAGGAAAAGGGGAGGGAACCGCAGGGGGTTTTTTCGCGGATAGTCTTAGCCACTGTACTCACAGGTGGGACGCGGGTCCCAGGCTTGATGGCCTTCTCTGATCAGTGGGTGAAAGTGGAATGTCAATACAACCCCGCTCATAAGCACAGTCCCCATATTCTCCACCAGGAGCAAGGCGCTTTCTCACCGAAAATCATTGGGGGTATCGGGGTCATTCAGGTATCTTGCTGTAATAGCGATACTTGCCCAGAGGTGCAATCAGCTTGAAAGCTTTTTCAGCACCTCTTTAGAGTCTTTTTGTTTCTGGCAAGCGTCCAGAAAAGTCTTTCTTGCCTTTGCTATGGTGATAACAGGCTTGTCTCTTTGCTCGGCAGATGTAGTTGCGGGCTTGTCGGAATGGAACTTGCGATACTTAGGTATTGTTCACACGGCTTATTTTTAGGGGTAATTACGCTCGAATTAGCCTTGGGGGGGGGCGGGAGCGGGGGGCCGGCACCTCGCCGGCCCATAGACTTCATTACCGCGGCGCGTATCCCGTAGTAAATGACTGTCACTTATCTCCCCCACGGCGGATTCGCCCAAACAGGGGAGGGAAAGTAAATCCATAGTGCTCTTTGGAACTGTGGATTTTCCGTTAAAGACTGGGACGGATTTCCCGCCCTAATTCGCCCTTTAAATTTCGGACGAAATTTCGTCCCATTCTAAGCTGTGGGGAACATTGCTTTACAGGGGCATTTACCTGCAGGGGTTTTTCCCCTTAAATTCCCCTCAAAAAAACTCACGTTTCGGGGGTGTCCTGTAGGGCCCCCACCCAACCCCCAAGTTGGGTTTACCCTTTTCTTCTTTTTTTTTTAGGGCCCAAATCCGATATTTATGAGGGGAGACATCCTGCAGAAATTTTTGATTTTTAGGGGTCTCTTTGGGAAGGGGTATTTTCCTTTTTTTTCAAAAAACCCCCCCTTTCTTTGGGGGGCTAAAGTTGTTTAAATTCCTTTTTTTTGGGGTTCTTTTGGAGGGTTTTTTTGGGGAGCAAAAAAAAAAAGTTAGCAAACCCAAAAAGAGTTTTTGATTTAAGGGGGTGGAAATGAAACGTTCAAACATTTTACATTTTGTTCAAAAGTAAATAATAAAAATTTAAAGGTTTTTCCTTCTGGGCTCCCAAAGACTTTTGTGAATTTCCCAAAATGGCGATTCACCCTTGGGGTTTAAAATGGGGGGATAGCAGGGACGCTGACCCCTTTGGTGGGGCCAGAAGTTTCATCCTGTTCGTTGGGGCCGGCCAGAATTTTTAATGGACCAGGGGGTACAGGGCAGAGGGGAAAAGGTTAATTTAAAAGGAGTTGTAAATTGGTCATTTCCACTCACTCAGGGTTTGGGCCCCGTTAGGGCCTAACAAAACGGTAAATGGCCTTTTTTTTTTTGGGCCCCGGCCCGGGGGTCTGTGAAGCCTTTACAGAGGGGGTAAACTTTTTAATTGTATGCACGTCCATGTGACGCGCTTTCAATTAAAGTTGGGAAAGGCAGGGCGGGAGGGAGGCTGTTGCCTCGCCCCTGCCCTCCTACATACTTGCGGCCCGGGGCGGGGCGGAAGTGACGTCACCGCGTTTGCCTGCCGAGCTTTCCTGTTCTCGGGGGCCCCCAAACCTTTAAAAAAGCAGGTTGGGGGCCGGGAGGGGGGACGAGGAGAGGGGAGCCGGGGGCCAGGAGAAATAACAAGTACAGGGGGGCCCTTTAAAGGGGAAGGGGGGGGGGAAACTATGGCCACAGGGGGCCCGGACAAGGGGGGGGGGGAACTATTTCCTTTTCAGGGGGCCCCTTAAGGGGGGGGGGGGGAGGGGGGGGAAAAAAATATGCCTTCGGGGGGGCCCCGGAAAAGGGGGGGGGGGAAACTTATGCCTACCGGGGGCCCTGAAAGGGGAGGGGGGGGGGACTATGCCTACATGGGGCCCTGAAAGGGGGGGGGGGGGAAAAAATATGCCACAGGGGGCCCTGAAAAGGGGGGGGGGGGAGGGGGGGGGGGGGATATGCCTTCGGGGGGGGCCCTTTAAAAGGGGATGGGGGGGGGAAATCTGCCTACAGGGTGCCCTGAAAGGGGGGGGGGGGAGCTATGCCCACAGGGGGGGCCCCGAAAGGGGGTTTAGGGGGGGAAACTATGCCCCCAAAAGGGGTGCCTTTAAAGGGGGATGGGGGGGAAAAATATGCCCACCAGGGGGGCCCTGGGAAAGGGGGGGGAGGGGTTGGGAAAATTGCCTACAGGGGGCCCTGGGAAAAAGGGGGGGGGGGGACTTTCCTACATGGGGCCCTGAAAGGGGTTGGGGGGGGGAAATATGCCTACAGGGGGCCCTTTAAAGGGGAGGGGGAAAAATATGGCTAAAAGGGGGGCCTTTAAAGGGGTTTTAAGGGGGGGGAGGGGGAAAAATTTTGCCTTTAAAAGGGGGCCCGAAAGGGGGAGGGGGGGGGGGAACTATGCCTACCCGGGGGCCCCCGAAAGAGGGGAGGGGGGGGGAAAAAATATGCCCCACAGGGGGCCCTGAAAGGGAGGGGGGGGGGGCTATGGGCCCACAGGGGGCCCTGAAAAGGGGAGTGGGGGAAAATATGCCTACAGGGGGCCCCGGGAAAAAGGGGGGGGGGGGGAAAAATATGCCCACCCGGGAGCCCTTTAAAAGGGGGGGGGGGGGGGGGAAAAACTATGCTACAGGGGGGGCCCCGAAAGGGGGGGGGGGGGCGGGGGGAAACTATGCCTACAGGGGGGCCCATGAAAGGGGAGGGGGAAAACTATGCCTACAGGGGGGCCCGGAAAGGGGGGGGGGTGGTAAAATATGGCCTACCGGGGGCCCCCCGAAAGGGGGGGGGGGGGGAAATATGCCTACAGGGGGCCCTTTAAAGGGGAGGGGGGAAAAATATGCATCAGGGGGCCCTGAAAGGGGAGGGGGGAAAAAATCCCAAAAGGGGGCCCCAAAAGGGGAAGGGGGGCGGGGGAAACTTTTTGCCTTCAGGGGGCCCTTTAAAAGGGGGAGGGGGGGGGGAAAATAGGGCCCCAGGGGGGCCTGAAAAAAAGGGGGAGGGGGGAAACTATGCCTACAGGGGGCCCGAAAGGGGAGTGGGGAACCATGTCCTACAGGGGGCTCTAAAAGGGGGGGGGGAACTATTCCTACAGGGGGGGGCCCGAAAGGGGGGAGGAAGGGAAAATATGCCTATTTGGGGGGGCCCCGGGAAAAGGGGGAGGGGGGAAAAAAAACATGCTACAGGGGGCCCTGAAAGGGGGGTGGAAAAATATGCCCACAAAAAGGGCCCCTAAAAAAGGGGGGGTGGGAACTATGCCTTTCAGGGGGGCCCTAAAGGGGGGGGGGCTGTGCCTTTAAAGGGGGCCCTTTTTAAAAAACGGGGGGGGGAATATTTGGGCCCACAGGGGGCCCAAAAACCCGGGGGGGGAGGAACTATTTGCCTACAGGGGGGGGCTATTCTTTTCCTTTCAGGGGTGCCCTAAAAATTTTTAAAGGGAGGGGGTATTCTGCCAACAGGGGGGCCCTAATCTTCAGGGGGGGACTATTCTGCCTACAGGGGCCCCTTTAATTTTACAGGGAGGGGACTATTCTGCCTAAGGGGGGGGCCCTAATTTTACGGGGGGGGGGGGACTATTTCTGCCTACAGGGAGGCCCCCAACTACAGGGGGGGGGGGGCCCATTCTGCTACAGGGGGCCCCCAATCTACGGGGGGGGGCTATTTGCCTACCCGGGGGGCCCTATTCTGCCCACAGGGGGGCCCTAAACCCAAGGGGGGACTAATTTTTTGCCTACAGGGGGGCCGTAATTACGGGGGGGGGGGGCTTTCTGGGCCCACAATAGGTCACCCCCCCAATCTACAGGGGGGGGGGCCCTTTTTGCCTTTTTTTTGAGTGCCCCTAATTTTCGGGGGGGGGGGGGAAATATTTTGGGCCCTAAAAAAAGGGCACAATCTAAGAGGGCCCTATTCTCCTACAGGGTTTTACCTAAGCTACAGGGGGGGTCCCCCTTTTGCCTACATGGGGAAAACCCCAAGCTTTTCCGCCCCGGGGGCCCGAACTGCCTAGTTTTGGGAAGCTACCTAGCTACTGCCGGGGGCCCCGTTCTACCTACATACCAACTGGGGGGCCCCCCCATAATTACAAGGGGGAATTCTTTAAAATTTTTTGGGGCCCTTATAAATTTGGGGAGTTTGTATATGGGGGGGGGGGGGCACTCAGTTGGGGGAAAAAAAGATATAAAAAAAAAGTGAGGAGTTTTCAGGTGTTTGTGTTTTGAATTCTACAGGGACCAGTGGTGGACGGGGGGTAAGTCTCTTGGAGGTCTGGGAAACCCCAATAGAGAAAAAAAGGGAAAAAAAGAACGACTCAAAAAAGAAAAAGACCCCACCTGTGAGGGCCCCAAAAGTAAAGTAAACTGTTTGCAAAGGGGGGGCTGGGTTTCCTGGTAATTTTTCCACTTTTGGGTCACTGTATGGGGGAAATTTTTGGTTTTTTGGGGGTGATGGTTTAAATCATGCAGTATGGCGGATTATTCGTATTGTTTGGTGGAGTTGTGGTGAAAAATGTGGCGATTTATTTGGGGCTTGTATATTTGTTGTTTGTGATTTGGCTTGGTAAATACTTTGGTTTGGGGAATAACAATGGGGGGACAGCGTAAGGTATATAGGGGGTTGTATTAAAATTATTTAAAATTTTCTTGGAAATTTTTCGGGGGAATGGGTTTTGCCATAAAAATTTAAATGGGACTGTGGGGTATTTTGCTACCTTGTATAACCCCGCAAGAACTAAACAAAAACATGGTCAATTTCAATTTTTTTTTTAAAAAAATTTTTATTTTTTGGGGTGGGTGGTGTAAGGGGATCTCTGTCAAAAAGGGGCCGGGGGGGGGGGAAAAGGGGTAGGTAACGGGGGTTTCGGCCAGGGGGGGGGGGGGGACGTTAGCTTATGGGGGCCCCAAAATTTCTAGGGGGCCCTGCTAGGGTTGTCACGCTTAACTTCAATAACCCTCTCATGCCCTGTTCTACGACCAAAACAGTCAAAAGGTGGGGGACCTGCAGTTTGGAGTAGATGATAATACTCTTACCCCCACAAGCACACTCCATGATGGTGGTGGTTGTCCCTTCTGCTGTAATATTCATGCGGGTGGAGGCGCCCATGATGTTGGCGCAGGCAGCAGTAGGCAGACGAAGGGTTAAGGGTTGGGTAAGACCAACTTGACCATTTTATTCATCGGGGGAAAAAACAACCGCATCACCCCTTTTCCCTACACAACCCCACACCCGCATTGCGCTGGCAACACAGGTGCCTTCTAACACTGTCCTTTAGAGCGTATTTTCACAGGAGTTTTTCAACCCAGGAGAAATTACATCCTAACACTTCCAAATGGACTTCAGGGAGATGGCAAAGCGATCCCAGGAGAACTGGATCTAGACAGGCCAGGCCAAAGGTAAAATTCAGGACACCAGTCTGAGCGGTAGGCCAATGGGGGACTTCCTTTGCACTAGCTATCGTGTACACCTCTCTAGTGTACCTAACCAAGGGATCCTCCTCCTGTCTCCAGCTTGAAACTCTCTCCACAGAAGTCTTTACTTTACCATCCGGAGATCCATAGCCAAGGAATAAGGCTATGGGCCTTCCTAGATGCAGACTGGAATGGGATCAGGCTTCAAAGAGTTAAGTGAAACCCTTAACTACTCCTGTGGTCTGACAAAAGTTCAGCCCACAGGTATCCCAGGAACTAACATACTAGAACCACGCACATTAATAAATCTAAGGCCTAGTTATAGACTTTGATTAGTCTAACCTACCTTCCCCCTTCAACTAGTTTCCATGGTTACCTACTCCACCCTCTGTCAGGACTCAAACCCCAAGACTCCTGCATCCCAAGTCACAGCTCTTCTCACTTAACTATTTAGTCTTCTGGACAGCTCCTCTCCTGAACCTTACCTACTTCCCTGTTCTCTCAGCTTTGGTCCTTGAGCTCCGTTTTTTCTCCACCCATGTTTAATTGGACTTCCTATTTAAAGGGGTTTTTCCAAGATGTGATTTCCTCACCTAACAGGCTGATACTCTGATCTAAAGTCTTGAGAAAAGGGGCATTGTGATTCTGTGTTTAAAAAAAAAACAAGTACCTCCTCTGTCATCGCTCCACCTCCCATGCAAGCTTCTGAGGCTGATACTCCCGTCTCTGTGTTAAGTAAACATTGTTTTGGCTAATCCACAGAGGATAACTGTATTGTGCACAAGTTCTACGGGTTCTGTTTCTGCCTCTTATCTCCTCAGGAGACAAGATAAGTTCTAAGTAGTTCATTCACGGACTGCTGTGGGGCGGAGGGCTGAGCAGGGAGCCAGGGAGTGTCTGCATGTTTACTCAGATAATTACATTACAACCAGTGGATTCTCTATACAAAAGACACAGGCTTTTTTCTCCCACTCCCTTCCAAGCTCGTTCATGTGTCCTGCCATCAGATAAGAAGTGCAAACAAGGCAAGCACGGCCAGATCAGCTCCTATCAGCTCCTGGTCGTAGCTAATGTAAACAGTCAGGAAACTAGGGCATCTTAGTCAGGCTGTAGCTCTCACAGACTACTCTTTTTATAATCACATATATTTAGAAAAGTGATTACATACCCATTTTGGAGGATCCCACGTCAACATTAGATTGTGGCAAAACCCCTTTAAGCCCCAGCCTTGTACTTCCTTCTTGTGAGATTATTGTGCTCTGCCAGTAATCAAACTGGTTGGGCTGGTGCCTGTACTGGTTCCTACTGTGCATTGACCTTTGGCTTCCTTCCTGACTACTATTCCTGCCTGCTCCTCAAGTACTAAACTGCCTGCACATGTACTGACCTCTGGCTCTGCTGATCACGCTTCCTATAAGTAGGTACCCTAGTAGTTACAACAAAAGACTCCAAACCAGCTCCTGATTGTAACACCCTCCTTTCAACCAATGACTGCAATGCTGAATACTCACATAGTGCAAAATCACAGTGACTTAGTAGATATTCAGCTCCAGACACAGCACCTCATAATGTTCATCCAAGGGTCACCAGTGTCTTCATTGAACCTAAGGCCTGACAGTTAGTAAACATCTTTATTTTATGGTGCAAAATAGCAAATTTTACGGGGTTCAGCACAAATCACCTAGTAGTATACACAAGGAACATATAGATACAAGGGGGTTAAACTCCTATATTCTACATACAGCCAAAGCATCATTACCAGTTCCCATCTTGCACCAAATCAGTGGGTCCCTTCTATAAAAACAAAAATTGACTGGTGTCCCTGACAGGAGTATTGCCCTGATGGTGCCCCCATATCCACTTTCAAACCTCTCCCCTTTCCTGCACTTCCCTCCGCACCCAGTGGCTACCACAGACAACGCTCGACATCAGTGTCGGGCAGGAACAGTGAGATTCACCAGCTTAACCAGAACATTTCCCCTTAATGGTAGAGTCAGCCAGTCTGATCTATGCATGTGAATGTGTGATAACTGGACTGTTATATTGCACAGGGTCCTCCATTCCACCTTGGTCCCCATGATCACTGGCTATGTATGCGCAGCGGCGCCGGCTCCGTGGTAGGAAGCAAATTAAAGGCAGTGACTTGTAGAACATGATTATATTACAAGCTGTCATTTACAGCCTGATGTAGATGATGTGAAGCAGCCAAATCTCAGCCCCTTCTGCTGCTTCTACTTTCATCTGTCAGAATTTCTGCTGAATAGGAGAGAACAGGAAAAAGAGATGTAAGAATTGACCAGTGAGAACGACATAAAACCAGTGCGTAATGGGAGGGGCATTCATTCATCACCAACCCACGCCGCTGTGACAATGGGTGATGAAATGTCACTGCACTATTATATTTGTTATAATATACAGGGTCCAGGTCAGTGCTGGATTGTAAGACTGTGGTTAGGAATCACATTATATTATCTGCAAGAGAAATGGATGGATAGACAGATGGATGGATAGATAGATAGATAGATAGATAGATATATATATAGATAGATAGATAGATAGATAGATAGATAGATAGATAGATATGAGATAGATAGATATGAGATAGATAGATATGAGATAGATAGATAGATAGATAGATAGATAGATATGAGATAGATAGATAGATAGATAGGAGATAGATAGATAGATAGATAGATAGATAGATAGATAGATAGATAGATAGATAGATAGATATGAGATAGAGAGATAAATAGATATTGGATAGATATAGAGATAGAGTGATAGAGATGACATAGATAGATATGAAAGTTAGATATTAGATAGATAGATAGATAGATAGATAGATAGATAGATAGATATGAGATAGATAGATAGATAGATAGATAGATAGATATATATGAGATAGATAGATAGATATGAGATAGATATGAGACAGATAGATATGAAATAGATAGATAAATATGAGATAAATAGATAGATAGATAGATAGATAGATAGATATGAGATAGATAGATAGATAGATAGATAGATATGAGATAGATAGATAGATAGATAGATAGATAGATAGATAGATAGATAGATAGATAGATAGATATGAGATAGATAGATAGATAGATAGATAGATAGATAGATATGAGATAGATATGAGATATATATGAGATAGATAGATAGATAGATAGATAGATAGATATGAGATATATATGAGATAGATAGATAGATAGATAGATAGATATGAGATAGATAGATAGATAGATAGATAGATAGATAGATAGATAGATAGATAGATAGGAGATAGATAGATAGATAGATAGATAGATAAATAGATAGATAGATAGATATGAGATAGATAGATAGATAGATAGATATGAGATAGATAGATATGAGATAGATAGATAGATAGATAGATAGATAGATAGATAGATAGATAGATAGATATGAGATAGATAGATAGATAGATAGATATGAGATAGATAGATAGATAGATAGATAGATAGGAGATAGATAGATAGATAGATAGATAGATAGATAGATAGATATGAGATAGATAGATAGATAGATAGATAGATAGATATGAGATAGATAGATATGAAATAGATAGATAAATATGAGATAAATAGATACTAGATAGATATGAGATAGAGAGATAAATAGATATTGGATAGATATAGAGATAGAGAGATAGATAGATTGATAGATAGATAGTTTGATTTGGGATAGATAGATAGATAGCAATAAATAAATAGATATGGGATCCATAGATGGATAGATATGAGAGAGATAGATAAATGGATATTAGATAGAAAAAAGAAAGATATATTAAAGTATAGATAGGTATAAGATCGATACATAGATAATAATAAAGATAGATGGAGATAATAGATAGATAGATAGATAGATATGAGATAGATAGATATGAGATAGATAGATAGATAGATAGATAGATAGATAGATAGATGGATACTGTAGATAGATATGAGATAGATGGATAGATATGGGATAGATAGATAGATAGATAGATATGAGATAGATAGATAGATAGATATGAGATAGATAGATAGATAGATAGATAGATAGATAGATATGAGATAGAGAGATAGATAGATATGAGATAGATAGATAGATATGAGATAGCATTATTAATATTGAATATAAACATTTGTACTTGATCACTTTTATGAATTTATGATGTATCTACATTGTGACACATTCTTGATCTCTATTTTTCTGTTAATTATCTTATAATTACACTAAGTAATCGGATATGATGTTACTTTTTCTACTGTGTTCACTTTGTAGCACATTGTTTAAGAAGGTTTTGTCAGAGAGATGAAACATTCCAGTGACATAGAAGAACAAATGACCACTGTCAGTTGCCTCACTGCCTTTAGGGGGCCGTCACAAAGGCAGTTTTGGTGCCCCCTATAGCTATGCCACCAATAAGTCCATTTTCACAGGAGCACTATAGCTAGCACTCTGGTGGAGTGGTAGTGCCAATGGAGGATGCCTATGGATGACATTAATGTGGGCCATCTGTGTAATATTATATATGCAATTGTAGTACCAGCAACCACCCCGTCATTCATCGAGGGTATGTGAGTGGTTATCTTATTGGTATTTTTGCATTTGTGCAATCTCCCCATGCATTATGCTGTAGCTTTTCTGCATACTGGTGTGAACTGGTATTAAGTTAATGTGCAGTTTTTTATCATCTAATTGTTCCCCTAGTGGTGGAGTGTGTGAGCTGCTGCTCAGCAGTTAGCTGCACCTGCTTATTTTTCCCAAGTAGCATAGGGGCCAATGTTGCCTCCTACTGGGTTCAGTCTAGTCCAGCCATGGAGCTGTGAATATGGCCTTTGTAGTGTTTTTTTGAGTAAGTAATGTCCCATTTTTGTATGTGTTCTTTCCATATGTGTAATAGGCCAAATAATAGAGAAAGGTTTATTGACCCAACAGCAGCAGCGTTTCAGCCCTGACCAGGGCCTTTTTCAAGCTATGTGTAATAGGGGCACTGTGACATGATACTGATGGGGGCATTGTGGCTGCCATCTATGAATGTCCCTGTGGTTAGCTATATTGCTGGCATTCTTATAAGGTATTGTACCCATAGAGGCATTGGGGTTGGCACTAACGGGTGCATGGTGGCTGGATCTTATAGAAGGTTCCATGACTGGTACTTAGGAGTGCATCATTACTGTCACTGTTATGGAGACAGTTTGTTGGCCACTGTTTGGGGAGATTGTAATTTTCATTAATGCTGTAGCTGGCACTAATGGGTGTGTAACTAGACTTAAGAAGATCTGTGATGGTGGGATGAGAGTGTCGTTACAGTTATGGAGGCACTTTGGTTGCCGCGGTTTGGGGGCTTTGTAGGTTTCATCGACAGGGGGGCAGGGTGGCAGACATCATTGTGGCATTTGTCTATAGGCATCTTCATAGGAATCTGCTTTTAGGACTTGTGGGAAATAGGAGTAGTTTTAGATCAACTTTTTTGCACCACTGTAGATAGACATGTGAATGTGTGTTATGGAATGTATTAGGTGAAATGTCTATTTCACCCACAAGATGGCGCCTGTGTCCAAAACACCCCCTGTTGTGTCAAGAAGAAACCAAGATGGCCCCGGCCTTAACTTTTTTTGTTCTCCCCAAACAAATGGGGTGTGGTTTTTTCAAATTATAGATAAGAAAAGCCAATAAAGAGGGTGGATATAATTCCACATGTTGCTTATGGAATGTTGTTTTCGCCCAACTATATAAACTGGGGATTTCAGTAATAAAGTTAGAGAACTCATTAGACTGAAAATCGCAGCCTGTGATTTTCTTGCCTCTGACGTTTTCAACAATATACTGATTTGATCCCCCAATAGGACGTCGAGCCCCTTTGCGGTGAGTTCCCAACAGTGCAATGGTATATAGGGTACAGCCATCTACAGCTTCTGTCCATCGGCGCCGTTTGGTTTCATTTCAGTTTTCGCTCTGAAGTGCAGTGCTGATTTCTTGTACTACACAGTTGAGTCACGTTATTATGCCGAGGGGAATTCCAAGTAACCCGCATGGGGGCAGCTAGACAATGCAATAAAGTCCGGTGGGGTACAGGTATCTGGGACTGACTAATCCCCCCAGTTGTGGAGGTCCACAGACCAACACCACTAGAGGCGTAAATACGCTCTTGGGGCCCCCTGCAAAACTATGGGGGCCCCCACCTAACTATGTACCACCTATAACACTGGTGCTTTCCTATGTTATAGAGTACCCTTTGGGCCCCCACAGTCTCCAGGGACCAGTAGTGACTGCTACCTTTGTACCTCCTATAGCTACGCCCCTGAACACCCCCCCGGGGGTCCCACACGGGGTCGTTTAGTTTAAGTTGGGAAAGGGGGCAAATGTGGACTATATTTCCCCTGACTGTCCCAGGCGTCAGCAGGTATCTCTGGAGCTGTGTCTGTATACTGCCAGGGCGAGATTATATATGCCCCAGTCCGCAGGGAAACCCAAACACAAAACAGGATATTTTCTATGATTTTTTGTTTAAATTCCAAAAAAAAAGCCCCAGGAATTTCAAGGTAAGAGGGAAGGGCTGGGAAAAATTGCCCCAAAGTGCCCTCTCCCTTCCCACAGTTTTGTTGGGGAATTTGTAAATTAAATTTCTTTTTCACATTATATTATCAGAGTAGTACAGCAAACGGCTGGTGATAAAGGGTCAGCACTGGAGCACGCCAGTTCCCTGTAAATAAAGCTGTGTTTTATGCATCAAGTTTGGCATTGTCTGGATTTGCTGTGATTTGAAATGAAGGACTTAAATTTACAATCGACCCCTTCAAAAAGTTCCTTCCCGTGCCAAGTGGCCGCTCGGCAAGGTGATCGGAGCAGTGATTCAACACTGCCATCTAGGGAGAAAGGGAGGGATAAAAGGGGAACCTTTTTCAACCCCGAAATTTCTTTTAAAATCCAATTTTTTTCAGGATTTGCTTGTAAATGTCCTTAAAAATATTTATTTAAAAAGTACCGGGAAAAAAATGCTTTGTGACCCCTTTTTGGAAGAAAACCCAAAAAAACTTAAACAGAAAAAGGGCCCTTCCCGCAAAAACCCCTTTTTAAAGCAACAAAGAACATGTATTTAAAAGCTAAATGCAGGGACTTATCAATGGATAAAAGGGGCAGCAAAAAACGGATGATTTTTTAAGGGCACGGAATTTAGATGGAAGCGAAAGATGGTTGGAATCCCCGGGGGCAAGACCCAAAAAAAAACCTGACCCTTAAACTTAGAAAAATTTATGTATAAAAAAATGTTTGGGCAAAGGGGCTTTCTTTGTTGCCTATAGCAACCCAATTTAAGCGCCCCCTTTAACCCTTTTTATAGGGGTTCGAAAAAATTTAAAAAAAGGGGGCTCCCGATTGGTTACCCATTTGGGGAACAAAGAAATCTAAACTGAGGCAGTTTTTCCCTACTTTTCCCCCCCTTTCCCTTTCTTAACTCTGTCCCTAAGACTAACCCTAACACCAGACACCCCCAGCCCTATCCTATCCCTGAGTGGCCCTACCGAAACAGCTTATAATTATTTTAAATAGAAACACTGCAAAGGGCTGACACAGGGAAAAAGGAGAAAAAAAAGGACTTAAAACAAACGGGGCCTTTTACAACAAGCTAGGGAAAAGGGTAACTAACAAAACAGCATTGGCGGGGCCAAGGGGCTACGACTGGGCGGGTTAAATTGCAGGGTTACTGTCCCATTTAGAAAAAGGGTGGTAAAAAACCGGAAAGGGGGAGGGGTCCCGTCCCCCTATGTAAAATCCTGTCTGAAAACCAACACTGGGGAAGAAAATTGGTAAAGGTAATGAACATGTGGAATCATTTTGGGTAAATATAAAATGGGGGGGTAACAATAACCCCTTTTTAATTTCTAATAGGGGTCTGCTATAGGGGCCCCCAAATATAACAGAACCCTTTGGGGGATGTATCCTTTTGGCAAAAAAGATTTAGGGGGCCCAATCTGAATGAGGTTAAATTTTTAAGGGCGAAATTTAACTTCCAGACCCTCAATTGGGGGAAACCCGAAAATTGTAGCTTCCCCCATAAAGGGGGAAAAAAGGGTTTTTTTTCAATAACTAATGATAATTATTTTCCCTTTTCCAAATGGGTTTTCAGGAAACCCACATAAGGAAAGGCCCTTCTGACCTAATTTTAACTAAAAGACCTGGGCAGAGTAAAAAAGGTTTTAGGTTGAGGGGCACCTAGGGGTTTGTGACCAAAAAATAAATTTAAAAAAAATAAATAAATAAATAAAAAAAATATATAATTTAAATTTTAATTTTAATAAAATTTTTATAATAAATAATTTTTAAAAAATATTTTTTATAATAAATATTTATATAATAAATATAATATAATAAATTTTTCCCTTTATCTTTTAAAAGAGTTTGTTTTTCAAGGACCCCAAAAACAAGAATTTTAGGAAGGTAATTTTTTTTTCTGCTTTGGGGGGCCCTAAACCTTTTTGATGGGGCAAAGTGTTTAAAAATGGGGAGAACTAATAATAAATGGGTTTTTTTTTAAAAAACCCCTAGGCTACCACTGTGAGAGGTACATACCTTATGGTAAAAAAAAAAATTAGAACAAAGGTTAAACCCCAAAGTGGAAACAACAGGGTTTTAAAAGAGGCAATAAAAAAAAAAAAGAAAAACGTTTTACCCCTAAAACAGGGGGCAGTGAAGAGGCACTTAAAAACCCTTTTGGGGAAAAAAAAAAAAAGTGTGGTAAAAAAAAAAATAAAGGAAGCAAAAAACTGGAGACGGGGGGAAACATATTGCTTTTTGAAAGTTTTAACCCCCCAAAAAAGTTTTTTACTATATAAAAAAGTAAAAAGATTTTAAAAAAAAAAATTTTTGGGCCCCTTTAAAAACCCACCCCGGGGGGCCCTAAAGGGGGGGATTTCCCCCCCTTGCCCCCAAAAATCCACCCTTTTTCCACCCCTGAATTTAAACCAGGGGGGAAGAGCTTCCTGTTAAAAAAGAAGGGGGTAAACTTTCCCAAATGAAAATTTTGGTTTTTGACCCAGGGAAAAAGGCACTCCGGTTTTAGGAAGATTAAAATAGAAAAATCCCCCGGTCCCCGGGTGGCATACAACCCCCGTGGCCCCAAAGAGAGTTAAAATGATGTATAGTTGGCCCCCTTCTTTTTAAAATTCATGGACTTTCTAAAAACGTTTGTATGTCCCAAAGGGAAATTTGGGGCCCTGGGGAAATGTGGTGGCCAATAAATTTAAAAAGGGGGGCAAAAAGTTAAACCAGGAAAAATATTGGCCGGGAAAGGCTTAACCTCGTTGTAATTTAAAATGTTTGGGAAGGGTTTTTTCCGAAATTCTATCCCGGAGTAAACCCAAAAAAAAATTTAAAAGTTTTAAAAGGCGCTTCCCCAACCCCCACATGGGTTTTAAGGGTCGGTCCTGGGGCCGTGATTTATTCTAATAAGTTCCTCTTTTCTTGGGGGGAAAACCTGTTAACTTTTTGGATCGGGGGTGAACTCATGGTTTTCATGTTTCCCCGTTTTTTCTTAAAATTTGTTTCGGGGCCTTTTTTGGTAAATAAAAAGGGGAAAAATTCTAAAAAGTGGGTTTTCCCCCCTTTTGGGGGAAGAATTTAATTTGATGTTTCCTTTACCCTAAGGGTTTTTAATTTAAACGGCCTTTCCCAGAAAATTTCCCCGTTCCAGTGGGGGTAAAAAAAGGGATGCCCCATTTTTGGGGGCCAAACCTCCTTCCTTAAAATTTTCCCCCTTAAGGTTTTTACAAGGAAAACACAGTTAATTCCGATCTTAAACCGACATACTTTTAAGGGCCCGTTAAAAATTTTTAAAATTTTAACAAATTTAAAAAGGTTTTTTTATTTTTTAACCCCTATGGGCCCTTGGGACGGGGGGCCCTTTTAAGGGGAAACAATCCGAGGTTTTTACCTTTAAAAACCCAAGGGGTTTTTTTGCAAAAAATAAAGAAAAACCCCTTCCCTGATTTACCCCTGTTGAAATAAAACTTCCCTTTTAAAATTTTTATTAAGGGTTTGGGGAATTTGGGCCTAAAAATTAATTTTGCGCCCCTTTTCAAAAGGGCCGGGGAGCAGCCCAAACAAATTTGGGGTCCCTGGGGTTTCCCTTTTTAAAAAAAGGGGATAAAAACACATTTATTAGAACATTATTTTTCCCCCTTTTAAAAAAGCATGGTTAGGGCCACATAAAATATTTTTGTACAGTTTTTGGGGTCCCAGGAAAACATTGTTTAAACTGAAACAGGTTTTCAAAGGGTGGGCCCCAAAAAAAAATTAAAAGGAAATGGGTGGCCCACATTTCCCCCCAAAAGTTGCAAGAATTTGGGTTTTTTAGTTTTGAGAAAAAAAAGGCTTTTGGTGGGGGATAATAAAAAATTTTAAATTTCAAACCCCAAAAACAATTTTTGAGGGTCTCTCCCAAGATTTATTTTTTAAAAAAGGGGGTGTTTCTAGAACAAGGGGGGATCCTTTACGTCTTGAGGAATGAAAGTTTCTTCATAAAAAATAGAAAGGGATTCTTTAGTTTTGAGCAGTGAGGCTATGGAATTCTTTTGCCAGAGGGGGCTTTTAAAGGTGAATTTAATAAAAACCGAGTTCAAAAAGGGTTTTTGGGTGCATTTTTTGGGGGTTAAAAAAATAAAAAGTTTTTGTACTTGGATTTAGGGGGGGGGTCCCTTGATCCAGGGAAATTTTTGATTGCCCAAAATTGGAAATCAGGAAAAATTTACCTTAAAAAGAGGGGCAAATTTGGGTTCTACCCTCTTGGGGGTTTTTTTCCTTTCCCCCCCCGGGTTTAAAAACCTTTGCAAAAAGGCTGAAAATAGAGGTTAAACGACTTTTCTTTTTTTTTTGCCCCCACAAACAAAGAGCTCCCCAAAGCAACCCTCTCTCAGAACCATTTTTAGAAAAGAAAACCCGCCACACCGGTTTAAAAAGGGGGAAAATTTTGATTGGTTTTTTTAAAGGGCAACCCCCCGAAAGTCTTTGGAAACCCAGGGAGGTTTTTTTTACATGTCCCCCTTTTCTTTTTTAACTCTGTCCCCTTGGCTAAAACCCCAAAAACTTTTCACCCCCAGCCCCCCCCTATACACAGTAGGGTTAGGGAGAGTTTTCAAAATGGGCTTTCCCTCCCGCCCCCCAAAGGGGGCCCCCTACACAGTATTTTTTAGCAAAGGGGCAGGGGACATCCTTTTGTTCCGGGGCCCCATACCCCAGTAGGGGTTTGCAGAGGTTTTGTGACATTTCCCTCTGTTTAGGGGCCCCATTTCACAGTAGGGGGAAGCCCGAGGTGCAAATGACCCCTTCCCCTCTGCTCCGGGGCCCCCACCAAGTAGGGTTAAGAGGGTGAAATGACAACCGTCCCGTCCCTGGGGGTTTCCCCCACAAAAGCAGGGGTTTTCCCGAGGTTTTGGGAGTGGATCCGTCTGCTCCGTTGGGGCCCATACACATTTGGTTTTTGCAGAGGTTTCAGTGAAATCTAAATTCTCCAGGTCCCCATACACAATAGGGTTAGCAGGGGGTGCAGTGACATCCATTGCTCCCGGGCCCCTTTTCAAAAGTAGGGTTAGCCCGAGGGGCAGTGACATTTTGGCTGGGTCCGGGGTTTCCCCAAAACATATAAGGGTTTAGCAGAGGTTTCAGTGACATTTCCCTTGTTTTCCCGGGGCCCCCTTAAAATTAGGGTTAGCAGAGGGGGCCAAATGACATCCGTCTGTCCTGGGGTCCCCATAAAAGTAGGGGTTTGCAGAGGTGGGAGTGACATCCGTCGCTCCAGAGCCCCCCTACACAGAAGGGGGTTTGCAGAGGGCGCAGGGGGGACATTTCCCATCTGCCCTGGGTTTCCCATCACACAGTAGGGTTAGGTTTGGGGGGCTCAGTGAAAATCCGTTGTCCTGGGTCCCTACACAGTAGGGTTAGCAGAGGCGCAGTGACATCCGTCTGCTCCTGGGTCCCCATACACAGTAGGGTTAGCAGAGGCGCAGTGACATCCATCTGCTTCGGGGCTCCATACACAGTAGGGTAAGCAGAAGTGCAGTGACATCCGTCTGCTTCGGGGCTCCATACACAGTAGGGTTAGCAAAGATGCAGTGACATCCGTCTGCTCCTGGGCATAGTTGCCAACTTTTGAAAATGAAAAGAAGGAGACTGTAGTGGGCGGCGCGCTTACGCGGCAAAGATTTGCATGGACAGGGCCCATCGTAATCGGTATGCCCAACGCCCCCTTCAAAAAAAGCCACCCCACTCCCCCTAACTGCATAACGGCTTTGGAAGAAAGCCAGGTAGATGCCCTTATAGCCAGGTTGTAGCCCCCCCATAGCCAGGTAGTAGCCCCCCATAGCCAGGTAGTGCCCCTTACAGGCCGGTAGATGCCCCTTGTACCCAAGTAGATGCCCCCTCTGTAGCCAGGTAGAGCCAAATTTGTAGCCAGGTAGATCCCCCCCTTTGTTAGCCAGGTAGATGCCCCCTTTGTTAGCCAGGTAGGTGCCCCCTTGTTAGCCAGGTAGGTGCCCCATTGTTAGCCAGGTAGTCCCCCATTTTTTGCCGGGTTTAGTGCCCCCATTGTTGCCAGGTAGTGCCCCATCTGTTAGCCAGGTAGTCCCCCAAATCTGTTAGCCAGGTAGTGCACCCATTGTTTGCCAGGTGATGTCCCCTCTGTTCCCAGGTAGATGTCGCCCTCTGTTGTCAGGTAGATGTCCCCTTCTGTTACGGGTAGATGTCCCCTAGTAACAGGTAGTGCCCCCATCTGTTAGCCAGGTAGTGCCCCCATCTGTTAGCCAGGTAGGCCCCCAACTGTTTGCCAGGTAGTGCCCCCAATCTGTTAGCCAGGTAGTGCCCCCATCTGTTCCCCGGTAGTGGCCCCATCTGTTGCCAGGTAGTGCCCCCATCTGTTAGCCAGGTAGTGCCCCCATCTGTTAGCCAGGTAGTGCCCCCTCTGTTGCCAGGTAGTGCCCCCTTTTGTAGCCAGGTAGTGCCCCCATTGTTGCCGGTGATGCCCCCATTTGTTGCCAGGTAGTTGCCCTCTCTTTTTAGCCAGGTAGAGCCCCTAAAGCTAATAAAAATAAAAATTTTAAAAAATCCACTTACCTTACCAGGCCCCTGCGCGCGGCCAGCTCCTGCCCGATCTTTCAGCGCGCAGGGGGAAGTGAGAGCAGGCCGGCGTCCCCTTCCCCCTGTGCCCTGACATGTATGTGCGGCGCACACTGCCTCCTCCCCGCACAGTGAGACCGGGGCGGGTGAGCGGCCGCTGCGGCGCCCCTTTACCCGCCTGTAGGAGCGGTCCGGCGGCGCAAGAGTAGCGCACGCGGCTACTCTTGCGCCGCGGTAATTTAAAGGACCCCCGCCGCCTGTAGGCGGCGGGGGAGGAATGCCAACTCCCCCGGGGAGGGCGGGAGGGGACCCCAAATAGCGGCAAAAAAAGGGAGAGGAGTTTGGCAATGTATTGCTCCGGGTCCCCATACACAGTAGGGTTAGCCCGAGGGTGCAGTGACATCCGTCTGCCCCCGGGGCCCCATACACAGTTGGTTTTAGCAGAGGGCAGAGGCATCGTTTGCTCTGGGGCCCCATACACAGTAGGATTAGCAGAGGTGCAGTGGGCATCCGTCTGCTCTGGGCCCTATACACAGTAGGGTTAGCAGAGGTGCAATGACATCCGTCTGTCCAGGCCCCATACACAGAAAGGGTTAGCAAGGGTGCAGTGACATCCGTCTGCTCCTGGGTCCCATAACAGTAGGGTTAGCAGAAGGTGCAGTGACATCCTCTGCTCCGGAGCCCCATTACGCCAGTAGGGTTAGCAGAGGTGCAGTGAACATTTCCCTCTGCTCCTGGGTCCCCATATACAGTGGGTTAGCAGAGGTGCAGTGACATCCGTCTGCTCCAGGGCCCATAACAGTAGGGTTAGCAGAGGTGCAGTGAACATCCATCTGCTCCAGAGGCCCCATACACAGTAGGTTAGCAGAGGCGCAGTGACATCTGTCTGCTCCGGGGTCCATACACAGTAGGGTTAGCAGAGTTGCAGTACATCTGTCTGCTCCGGGGCACCAATACACAGTAGGGTTAGCAGAGGTGCAGTGGGACATCCATCTGCTCCAGAGCCCATACACAGTAGGGTTAGCAGAGGCGCAGTGACATCCGTCTGCTCCAGGGGCCCCATAACACGTAGGGGTTTGAAGAGGTGCAGTGACATCCGTCTGCTCCAGGCCCCATACACAGTAGGGTTAGCAGAGGTGCAGTGACATCCGTCTGCTCTGGGGGCCCCCTACACAGTAGGTCAGCAGAGGTTTTCAAATTTACATCCGTCTGCTCCGGGGCCCCATACACATAGGGTTAGCAGAGGTGCAGTGACATCCGTCTGCTCCGGGCCCATACACGTAGGGTTAGCAGAGGTGCAGTGACATCCGTCTGCTCCAGGGCCCCATATACAGTAGGGTTAGCAGAGGTGCTATCACATCCGTCTGTTCCAGGGCCCCATACACAATAGGGTTAGCAAAGGTGCAGTGACATCCATCTGCTCTGGGGTCCGATACACAGTAGAGTTCACTGATGTGGTAGACACATGTCTGGTGGCCCTTTGGGTCATTTCGTTGGTGAGCTGCACCCCTGTGTCCTCCGCCTTTGAGCACCTCTCACATCAATATCATGTGGTGTTCTGCAGTTTCCACATCACTTATTCACAATGGTGACATTTTTCCACTCACGATACACTTTCACCACAGTAGCCACCAACAAGTCAAAAACTGTGCTGTGTAAGAAATACTTATAGCCAATAATCATCCCTTATTACAACTCTGATAAATGACCCCTTTTACCTTTTTCGCCAGGGGAGATTTTTGTGTAAAAAGGCAAACCTATTGCACCCTTTTTATAACCCACCAAGCCAGTGCACCACACAGAACTTCCTTAGCCTACAAGTGTGACGTTGAAAATTGTCATAATAAAGTGACTGTTTTTTAAAAAGTGTCATAATAATGTGACTGGACTTGTTATAAATGGTCAGATAAAGGACTGGGCTTTTTGTTTAAGTGGTCTGATTTTGTGACTGGACTGTGTTATAATGGTCATTATTGTGACTGGGGTGTTCTATAAGTGGGCATTAAGTGACTGGACTGGTCTATAAAGGGGCCAAGAAAAATGCCCGGACTGTGGGCTATAAAGTGGCTGATAATGTGACTGGCTGGTTATAAGTGGGATGTAATGGCTGGACTGTGTCTATAAGTGGTCTGTTGTGTCTGACGTGTCTTAAGTGGGTCATGATAATGTGCTGGGTGTGTTATAAGTGGTCTGATAAAGTGACGGTTGTGTTAAATGGTCTGATAATTTTGGGTTTTCTAAGTTCATTATATGGAATGGGCTGTGTCTTAACGGTCTGATAATGTGTTTTGGGCTGTGTTATTTGGTCATTATTAAAGTGAATGGGATGTGTCTATAAAATGGTCATGATTGTGATGGCGTTTTTCTATAAGTGGTTTTTAAAAATGTGACTGGAGACTGATGTCTATAAGGGGTCATCGATAATGTAGACTGGACTGTGTCTATAAGTGATTCATTATAATCGTGGAGTACTGGATTGTGTGTTTGATGAATTGGTTCATGATGTAGATGCGTGACATGTGTACTAGTGTCTATAAGTGGTCAATGATAATGGTGGGGATCTTGGACTGTGTCTATAAGTGGTCATAATAATGTGACTGGACTGTGTCTATAAGTGGTGCGATGTTAATGGACTGTGGGGGGGGGGGGGGGGGGTGGGGGGGGTGGGGGGGGTGTGCTGTGTGCTATAAGAGGGTCATGATAAGTGTTGAGAGAATGTGACTGGTCTATAAGTGGGGGGTCATGATAATGTGATGGTGGTACTGGGGTGTCTAGGATAGAGTGGGTGTCGTATGATGTAATGTGAGACTGGACATGTGTCTATAAGTGGTCATGATTAATGTGAACTGGGACTGTGGTCTATAAGTCATTACTTGCCAACCATCCATAAGGCTCAGAGGAGTCTCGTCCCGCAAATTAGAGGATAACTCCCACACTCCCGGTGATATAGATGACAGATCTCCGCAATCAAGGGTGAATTGCCGAGGGTTCTTTATATACCAAGAGGCACATCAGGCAGCTCATGAGAGGAAACCTGTTAGCACTGAGATGCTGAGTACAGGTGGCAAGTCAGGGGAAAATGGTATAAAGTTGAAGTTTAACTCCAAAGCGGGCGGCTAGTGACAGCTACTTTGGTGGGCCGGCTGGGAATGGGTGGGAGCTGCGGGCTTCCTTAATATCGGTGCAGCGGTGTTTCAGACCGGAGCAGTGGGCACTATTTGCATTTGCAGCTCTCCGCTTGTTCGCACCATCTTCTTTTAGGAGCTGTTTGTCAGATTACTGGTTGTCTGCGGTGCAGTCCGGGTGACTTCGGGTAGGGAGAGGGGCGTGCCTCCGCAAAGATCCATACCCGAAGCACCAGCCCCATCTTTCCACAGACGTACCCGGAATGCTGTGCTGACTGCAGCATGGAGCTCTGGAGAAGAACAGCTGAGTATATTATGCATGGGGAGGAGCTGGGAGAAGAGACAGAGAGCGTTTCAATATGGGATGGGGGATTAGATTGAAGAAGAGGGAGGGTTGTGTGGGATGGGGTTTAGAGTGGGGGAGTGTGGGGTGGAGATTAGAGTGTGGGGGATGGGGACTAGAGTGTGTGGATGGGGACAAGAGTGTGTGGGATGGGGAATAGAGTGTGTGTGGAGGGGGACAAGAGTGTGTGGGAATGGGAACTAGGTGACATAGTGTGTTGAATGGGGACTGTGTGTGTGTGGGGCTGGGGACTAAGTGTGTGTGGAGGGGGACTAGAGTGGTGTGGTGGGGGGGACTAGAGTGTGTGGAATGGGGACTAGAGTGTGTGGAATGGGGACAAGAGTTTGTGGGATGGAGGACTAAGAGTGTTGTGGATGGGGACAAGAGTGTGTGGGAATGGGGAACTCAGTAGTGTGTGAATGGGACTAGAGGTGTGTGGGAGGGAGCCTAGAGTGTGTGGGAGGGGGACTAGAGTGTGTGGTAGGGGGACTAGGCGTGTGTGGGCAGGGGGACTAGAGTGTGTGGGCATGAGGGACTAGATGGGTGGGGATGGGACTAGAGTGTGTGGACTCGGGGAACTTGAGATGTAGTGGGGATGCGGGACTATGAAGTGATGTGGGATGGGGACTAGAGTGTGTGGATATGGGGACAAGAGGTGTGTGTGGGGAATGGGGAACTAGAGTGTTGTGGAATGGGACTAGAGTGTGTGGGCGAGGGGGACTAGAGTGTGTGGGAGGGGGACTAGAGTGTGTGGCAGAGGGGGACTACGAGTGTGTGGATGGGGGATAGAGGGTTGTGTGTGGAGGGGGACTAGAGTGTGGGGGGAGGGGGACTAGAGTGTGTGGGAGGGGGACTAGAGTGTGTGGGATGGGACTAGAGTGTGTGTGGGATGGCGGACTAGAGTGGTGTGGTAGGGGACTAGGGAGTTTGTGGGATGGGGACTAGAGTTTGTGGGAGGGGGACTAAAGTGTGTGGGAGGGGGATAGAGTTGTGTGGATGGGGACTTAGAGTGTGTGTGGGAGGGGGCTTAGAGTGTGTGGTGATTGGGTGGTCTAGGAGTGGTGTGGGATGGGGACATTAGAGTGTGTGGGTATGGGGACTAGGTGTGTGTGAGAGGGGGACTTAGTGTAGTGTGGGATGGGGAACTAAGTGTGTGGGAGGGGGACTAAGAGTTTGTTGGGGATGGGGACTCTAGAGTTTGTGGGAGGGGGGACTTAAAGGGTTGTGGGAGGGGGACTTAGAGTGTGTGTGGAATAGGGGGGAGTGACAGAGTGTGTGGGAGGGGGACTAAGAGTGATGTGGGACGGGGAGATTAGAGTGTGTTGTCCACTAATCTGGGATGAGGATAGGAGTGTGAGGGATGGGGACTAGAGTTAGTGTGCGGAGGGTGACTCGAGTGTGTGGGATGGGGACTAGAGTGTGTGGGATGGGGGGGACTAGAGTGTGTGGGATGGGGGGGACTAGAGTGTGTGGGATGGGGGACTTGAGTTGTGTTGGAATGGGGTACCTAGAGTGTGTGGGATATGGGGACAAGAGAGTGTGGGTATGGGGACATTAGAAGTGTGTGGGATGGGGACTAGAGTGTGTGGTACTTGGGACTGACGAGTGTGTGGGAGGGGGACTAGAGTTGTTGTGGGAGGGGGCACTAGAAGTTGTGTGGGAGCGGGATATGAGTGTAGTAGGCAAAGATTAATGGAAGGGGGGACTAGGTGGGATGGGGAACTAGTGTGATGTGTGGACAGTTGGGGACCTAGAGTGAATGTGTGGAGACAGGGAGGGGGATTACTAGAGTTGTACGTGAAGAGTGGGGGACTAGGTGATGAGTGGTGGTGGTGGGGGTGTGTATAAGGTGGGGACTATATAAGTGTTGTGTGGGAGGGGGGGGAGAGCGTGGAGTGTGTGGGTGTGGGGGGGTGTTGGGTGAAGTTGTAAAGAGTGTGTGGATGGGGACTAGAGTGTATGTGTGCGAGGGGGACAAAGAGTGTGTGGTGATGGGGACTAGAGTGTGTGGATGGGGAACTAGTAGTGTGTAGGGAGGGAGGACTAGAGTGTGTGGGTATGGGCGCACTGAGTGTGTGGGATGGGACTAGAGTGATGTGAGA
This sequence comes from Phyllomedusa bahiana, assembly GCA_025379985.1. Classification (NCBI taxonomy): domain Eukaryota; kingdom Metazoa; phylum Chordata; class Amphibia; order Anura; family Hylidae; genus Phyllomedusa; species Phyllomedusa bahiana. The sequence continues at coordinate 110,408 of JAODAL010007285.1, forward strand.
TGGGATAAGAGTGTGTGGAGGGCAAATGGGGACAAGGTGTTCGTGGGTATTGGGGACATAGAGTGTGTGGGATTGGGGACTAGAGTTGTGTGGAGGTAGATGGGGACTAGAAGTGTGTGGGATGGGGGACTAGAGTGTGTGGAATGGTGGATTAGAGTGTGTGGTGAGGGTGGACTAGTGTGTGTGGGAAGGGGGACTAGAGTGTGTGGGATGGGGACTAGAGTGTGTGGTATGGGGACTAGAGTGTGTTGGATGGGGACTAGAGTGTGTGGGATGGGGACTCTTGAGTGGTGGGGATGGGGACTGAGAGAGTGTGGGGAGTGGAGGACCTAGAGTGTGGGCGGAGGGGATTAGAGTGTTGGAATGGGGAATAGGAGGTGTGTAGGAAGTGAGGGGACTAGAGTGTGGTGGGTGGGGGACTAGAGTGTGTGGGGAGGGGACTAGGTGTGGAGGGGGACTAGTGTGTGTGGGGATGGGCGACTAGAGTGGTGTGTGGGATGGGGTCTAGAGTTGTGGTGGGAGGGGGATAGAGTGTGTGGGAGGGGGACTGAGTGTGATGGGATGGGGATAAGTGTGTGGGAGGGGGACTAGGTGTGTGGGAGAGGGGATAGAGTGTGTGGATGGGGAACCTAGAAGTGTGTGTCGAGGGGGACAAGAGTGTGTGGGATGGGGGCCTAGAGTGTGTGGGATGGGGACTAGGAGTGTGTGGGAGGGGGAAGTAGAGTGTGTGGATGGGGACTAGAGTGTGTGGATGGTGGACATAGAGTGTGTGGGAATGGGGACTGTTAGAGTGTGTTGTGGTGATGGGGACAAGAGGGTGGTGGGATGGGGACACATAGAGTGTGTGGAATGGGAGAAAGAGTGCTGTGGAATGTGGTTAGAGTGTGTGGGATGGGGACTAGGAGTGTGTGGGAGGAGATGGGGACTGGAGAGTGTGTGGAATGGGGACTAGAGTGTGTGGGAGGGGGGGACTAGAGTGTGTGGGATGGGGACTAGAGTGTGTGGGATGGGGGACTAGGGTGTGGTTGATGGGGGACTAGAGTGTGTGTGGAATGGGGGACTAGAGTGTGTGGCGAGATTGGGACTCTAGAGGTTTGGGATTGGGGACTCTAGAGACGTGTGTGGGAGGGGAGGAAGACTAGAGTGTGGGAGTGAGGGAGTTGGTTAGAGTGTGGGGGCTGGTACGGAGAGGGGGGTATTTATTCGCAGAAAGAAATGCTCAAACCGTCAGCGCGGCAGAGGTGTGGAGGGGAGGTTGTCACGCTCGTTTGCGCGCTGCGCGACCCACCCTCTCGCACGCGGTAGAAGGGAGTGAGTCGAGACGCATGGTGTGCCGCACTGGCGAGCATGGGGCGCGAGCGCGGACGTACAGCCTGTGTTAGAGTGGCCGGGGGTTTCGTGGGGCGCGCGGCGCGCACCAGAACGTACACTGATATCATTGTACAATAGTATGTTACTGAACAACTTACCCCTATACAGTCTACGTTCGGCTCTTACTATTATACAGAACAGTTTTCAGTAATGTACACATATACAGTCGGTACTTACTATGATACTATAGTTGCCAACCCTCCTCGATTGAGGGTGGGGGGAATCCAGCAGGCGCGGTGGTTCTTTATCTGAGCGCAGGTTGCCGGACGTTGTGTCAGACGCCTGCGTCGGTGCCACAGGGCCAGTTCCCGTGGAAGGGCGGCCCGCTCACCTCAGAGGGGGGCAATCACCCTCGCCCCGCGATTTCTCAGCCGGCCGCACAGTCAGTCAGAGCTGCACTAGGAGGCACTTCTGGGCTGAAGGGGGTAGGACAATGCTGGGGGTCATGGAGGGGCTGATCTACTCTGGATGACAGGGTTCAAGTTAGACGCGATACCTACGGAGGGCCGATAGGGTATTAAGACGGTACTAAGAGTAGGGGAGACCTGTATGTTTTCTACTTATTGGAGGTAGCCATTAACTACTATCTCCTTAATAGGGCTGTGAGTGCAAAAACCCGTATTTAGCTTTTCCAGATTCGTCACACTAGGTGATAGTAGGGTGTGGCTTTTTGAAATGGGGTGTGGCTCAAAATACAAGATAAGCGTTTGGTCATGCAAAATTTCAAATCTCTGCTTTTTTCACTTTCAAAAGTTGGCATTGTATGCTATAAGTGGTCATAATTAATGGCGGCCTGTGATCATATAAGTGGTGTCATGATATGTGACTAGGACTGTGTCTATAATGTGGTCATGATAATGTGACTATGGGTGATGCGTTCTATAATGTGGGTCATAATGTTAGATGGTGGGAGCTGGGGACTGGTTGTCTTGTAGAGTGTTGGTGGGTTCGCGCATGATGAGAATGTGGTGAGGGTGGGGGCTAGTGGTCGCGCGTATAAGTGGGTGCATGAGGTAGATGTGGGACTGGACTGGTGTCTACTAAAGTGGTCATGATAATGTGACTGGACTGTGTCTATAAGTGGTCATGATAATGTGACTGGACTGTGTCTATAAGTGGTCATGATAATGTGACTGGACTGTGTCTATAAGTGGTCATGATAATGTGACTGGACTGGTGTTCGCTGAGTAAGGTGTTGTTCAGTGATTAATGTGAATGGACTGTGTCTATAAGTGGTCATGATAATGTGACTGGACTGTGTCTATAAGTGGTCATAATAATGTGACTGGACTGTGTCTATAAGTAGTCATGATAATGTGGATCTGGGGCTGATGTGTCTATAAGTGGTCATGATAATGTGAGATGGAGCTGGTGCGTTGGGCGGTGGATCTATTAGAGTGGGGTGTGAGGTGATAATGTGGTGGGTTTTAGAGCGGGTACATGGGTGGGTCTATTAAAGGGTGGGTTGTTCATAATAATGTGAGACTGGACTGTGTTATAAGTGTCATGCTAATGTGACTGGACTGTGTCTATAAGTGGTCATGATAATGTGAATGGACTGTGTCTATAAGTGGTCATGATAATGTGACTGGACTGTGTCTATAAGAGGATCATAATTTTGTGAACTGGACTGTGTGTCTATAAAGTGGTCATTCGTTATGTGACTGGGATGCGTACTATAAAAGTGGTCAATAATATATTGTGATCTGGACTGTGTCCGTACTATAAGTGGTCCATGAAATGTGAATGGACGTGGCTGGGATCCTTAGTAATAGTGTGGTCTATTATTAATGTGACTGGAGTCTGTGGTCTGTAGATGAAGTGGGTGGCGAGATGGGTAGTGTAATGGTGGAGACGTTGGAGCTTGGGTGGTGGTGCGCGAGTATAATAGTATGGTCATTGTAATTTAATGTTGTACTTGGATCTGTGTCTAATAAGAAGTGGTCATGATAATGTGACTGGGATGCGTCTATAAGTGGTCATAATAATGTGACTGGACTGTGTCTTTAAGTGGTCATGATAATGTGACTGGGCTGTGTCTATAAGTGGTCATGATAATGTGACTGGACTGTGTCTATAAGTGGTCATGATAATGTGACTGGACGGTGTCTATAAGTGGTCATGATAATGTGACTGGACTGTGTCTATAAGTGGTCATAATAATGTGACTGGATTGTGTATATGACTATGTAGAACAATTGGAGCCGAGATTAGAAATGCAGAGCTCCGGCCTATATAAAGTTGGAGTTACACTTTCAAATGTATTTTCAGACCGCCGCCTGTAATCTTTAGTGATTCTGGATACTCCTGTAAATCTTTGCCTTCAGGTTCCTAGTCCTGAAAGTCTGACAAGTAGCAGCCACAGTCAGTCTCAAGGAGACGGCGGAAGATAATTCCTCTCCTTTCGGTGCAGTCAGAAGGGACCGTGTAACCTTGGTAATGACGGTTTCCATTGACTCGAGATTTTCCAACTTCATCCACTTCATTACAGAAGACAAAGGATCCTCGCGAGGAGAAATATTAACATCTCTTTGATGTGGAGGTTTCTCACTTTAAACTAATCGTCGATGACTCATTTGTAGAAAAAAAAAATCAAAATGAGAAAAAAAAATTGAAGGGGTTTTCCACTTTGGATATTCTGTCTCCCTCTCCATCTAACCGTCCATGTTCCCTGCAGGAAGATGCACCTGGTGTAACTCCCATTAAGATGAAGCAATCTGAACCAAGAACTCGGCTCCATACCTTATGTAATAGATTAGATCACATGCGATGGTGGAAGTGATGTAGGTTTTCTGCCAGTTACAATACAATTTCAGGCCTGGAACCAGTGACTGTATCGGACTCTCTTCTCCATATAACTCGCTTTAACCCCTTAAGCCGAACACCTGAAAAGTAGTTAATGACCAGAACATTTTTTTAGTTTTTGCCCTCTTGCGTTTCAACAGTTGTAACTTTTTTATTTTTTCAATGACGCAGTTGTATGAGGCCTCGTTTCATTCAGGGGAATAGTTTAAAGGGAACCTGTCACATAGGTTGTGCCCCACTTGCTGAGTGCAGAACAAGCTAGTGTCAGACCTGCTGTTCCCAGCGCTTGTGCCCCTTATTTTGTAAGATGCAGCTGTTTTAGAGCTTTTACCCCTCAAATCTTATTCATGAGTAGGTTTTAGCTCCGCCCACAAAAGGCTAGCTCCGCCCACTGACAGTTATTCACATGTTTCTACCTATTCAAAGTAATAGGTTTATCAGTTGAGGTGGGCGGGGCTAGCCTCAGATGGGCGGGGTTTGAAAAAAAACTGACACTCTGAATGACTCTTTGGATGACTCTTCTGGCTGAAAACTGCAGATTTGAGCATTAAATACACGAAAACTCCAGCATCTTACAGAATAAGGGACATAGCGCTGGAAACAGCATGCCTGACACTACCTTGTTCTGTCCTCAGCCAGGGGGGCAAAAACTATGTGACAGGTTCTCTTTAAGTTCACTTATAAATCATTTCAGAATTTTTTTTTAATTTAGATTTTTTTTTTTTTTTTTTTTTTACACCATTCACATTTAAAACTTAATAACGGGTTAGATTAATTCTACAGGTTATTACAGGGTGGATACTAATATGTGTAGTTTTTTTTTGTGTGTAATATATGCACAATTATTTTTTATTAAATATTTATTTTTATTTTATTATTTATTTTTTCTCTTCATTTTTTTTACACTTTTTCTGTTTTTTTTTACTTTTTTTTTAATCCCATGAAGGGAGAACTGTTTTACATTCTTTTTTTTTTTTTTTTACACTTAGTAATGTATTAGCATTTTTCATATATTTCTAATTATTTATAATCTTTGTCAGTCTGACACAGGCAGTGATCAGGACGGCACACAGTGTGCCCTGATCACTGGCTTGTTACACAGACAGCCACGAGGCTACTCTAAGTCCTCAGGGCTGACTGTGAAGCCGTTCCCCGGGCTCTGTCGGGTCACCAGGCGTTCCGATCACCCGACAGAGCAGGGGAAACCCTCTGATTGCTCTGTGGTGACGATCCGCCGCAATAAAAGGGTTAAAGCACCTGGTTGCTGAGGTTTCCTCCGCTCTCTGGTGTTTGCAGGGGATGCTCTGGGATCAGGGCTGTGTAGTAGAGCCCTGATCTCAACGCAGCTGTGGCGTCCGGCGTCGCAAACTCCGATGTCTGCAGCGACGTCTTAAGACGAACGAACTGCACCAGCCCACGCAAAAAGTGGGCGGGGGTTTTAAAGAGTTAAAGACACCATCACCCCCACAAACACACCCAAAATTAGAGTATATGGAATTCAAACTTTTTTCCCAAAACATCTTAGCAATCAGAGGGGTCATGTCAGTATTACAGGGGGGTAGATTTTTACTTTCACTTTTTTACAAGCTAGGGGGTTTTTTCTGTTGAGACATACCCAATGTGCAGGGGGGTCTAGGGAAAGCTGCTTTTTACAGGGGACCTAGTCTCTCAACATACACGCAAGCACAGCAACTGAGGAATAGGGAAAATCACAGGCATCTTTAATTTCATGTGCCAATGTTTAACCCCGCACAGACAAAGCCCCAGAGATAATCAATGTGCTCATACAGACTTTCCTGTCCCCCCCGCACAATGATCTTCCAGCCCGAAGCAAAACAAATTCAACATAATCCTCCACAAGCTGTCATGTGCCCATTGGCCCAACTTAAGTGCTTTTAAGGGGCCCCGCTTTTTTTTAAAACGGAATTATAGGTGAAATGCTTTGATTTTCTTAATGAAGCATATTTGAGAAAATATTTGTATTTTAGTCTCCTGTTACATCATGAGGTTTCTCTGGAGGTGATAAGTCTTCTTTAAGCTCCGGAATGGCGGTGACACAATACACAGCAAGTTTGTCCTTTTTGCAGCGCTCTGATGTGTTTGTATAAGATTTCCCAGTCTCCTGTGCTCAGAGGTTTCATAGGCGACTGTTCCAGACAATGTTGCAGTCATCGATTGTGTCCTGCGACGTTTTCTGACGACCTCCACCATGAGAAGGGATCAAGGATCCTGTCTCCATCCCTAACACCATATTTCAGCCTAAATCATCGTTCAGGGCAGTTCCTAGGCTAAATTTCACTCAGGGCGAGGTGAAGAAATTTCAAAGGCTGTATCTTCCAAAGTATAGCATGGATCAGCTCGTTGTCTCTTCACTGCTCCGTACCAGCCCGCCGGCCTCGCGGTAATCAAGCATGCAAAGAAGAAAGGATGGGCAGGGGGGCATCTACTGGCTACAGGGGGCATACAAAGAAGAAAGGATATCCGGTGACGTGTGCCAAACCAGCGCCGCTAAGGATACCAAGGTCCGTGAGTATAAAACAGAGACTTTATTCCTTTAGCATAAAACAGAGTCCACAGTAGCACAAGGCAACGAGGCAACAGACCCCTAGTGGCAATACACAGACGCGTTTCGAGTCCTCCGACTCTTGCTCACTGTCATGTCTATGTGGGTTACCAGACTCATTTAAAAACCCATCTAAAACCAATCGCCATTAAGGGAGGTAATCACATGATATTAAGTGGAAAAGGCACACCCACCGAGGTTTATATGACCTAACCTATTTACATACAGACAAGTATATAACTATATATCTCTGCATCTGGCATATCTCTACTGCACATTATATAGCACATATTGCAAATGTCCCAACAATTTGACATAAAGATTATACATTGACATTATGTGTTTAGTATAACAAAATAAGCTAATAATGTGCCTTACTATATGTATAACATGTCTGTGCGATAATCACGGCCCTCGGGTCTTCTAGTTCCTAATTTGAAGATCCACTGTGCCTCCCTTTGTCTTAGCACCTTCGTCCAGTTTCCCCCTCAATAGGGACATGGTACCTTGTCAATCACATAAAATTTGAACCCTGTTATGTCCCCCAGGTGGCATTCTACGAAATGTTTAGCTGCCCCTGACACAGTTGGCAAAGTGGCAAATTTTATAATTTTGTTGTTTGGTCACATCTGTAAATTCTGCTGTTTTCATAGCCATCTTACATGCTCCACAGTGGGAACCACCGCACTTAAAGAAACCTTTCTGGGATAGCCAGACTTTACCTGTCCAAATTTTGATGGCTTATGTGAAACACTGGGTGCAATAATATTTCCCAATGTTGGCCTCTTTTAGGTGGATACGAACACCTTAGCCGAATCGTTGAGAGAATCTCATCTTGTCTCAAAATGCCTAAATTTCTTTTAAAAATAGTTTTTATCGGGTTTAAAAAGTTTTCTGCTAAATTTAGTGGTGAAGTAATTTTATTATCCTCTTGTAGTTTTTCTGTGTTTTTTTTTCTATGTGGTTTTTTCTAGTATTTTTTCCTGTGTTTTGTGTCTTACTCTATTTATACCCCCTATCAATGTCACTTTTGTTGTATCCCTCTGTATCAGCCTCTGGCCTATTTTTTCCTCCGCTATTTTGAATACTTTTCCTCTTCTGAGCAAATGCGTCTGGCTCTGACCATCTCCCCGTAAGGGATGGCCTTAATAGTGCTGGCAGCATGGCTACTGTTAGCTCTAAGGATAGTATTTCCTGAATTGGGTTTGCGATAGAGATTGGAAGAGATCTTACCCTTTTCCCTTTGTCCTGTGAGGTACACATACAGGAAAGGAACACTGTGTGTATTCCAATCCCCCGTGAACCGCAGATTGAATTGGTTTAGATTAATGTAATCCAAAAAATGTGGTATGAGCGCCACATCGCGACCCCAAATAAGCAGGAGGTCGTCGATGTAACGCCCATACCACACTATACAATCCACGAAGGGGTTATTCTCATTATATATGGCGTGGTGTTCCCACCAGGCCATAGTCAAAAGGAAAAAAAAGAAAAAGAAAAATGGACCCGGCGCACATGTGGTGAAGAAAAAGCCCGAGCTAAAGGCTTTTGTTAAAAAAAGTTTTTATTCTTAAAAATGCAACGGAGTTACCGATGTAAAATTAAAAACAAACAAATTAAAACTTGACGCGTTTCGCGCGAGCACCCACACTTCATCAGAAGTATACAGTAAACTGAAAATGGACACAGTATATATAACAAAGACATCCGCTGTAATTGGTTACATTGTGTTTCTAGTAGGTGACGTGGAGATACGGATGATCAGTGATGAAACTGAGAAGATCCAAGATCATTGGAGGGAAGGGTGTCAATCAGAAGTGTTTGGAAAACAAAGGAAGAAGAGACAAGAGGATAGGAAGATGAGCCATCAATCAAGGGAATACAAAGAAGCGTGTAAAAGACTATGAGTAGCGAAATAAAGAGTGCATTAAAGAAATATGCTATATTTTCAATGAAAAAGGCTGTAACCTTATATAGCTAAAGTCTGTGATGTAGATAAATCACAGCAAATAAAATTAAATATCAGGAGATGTAGATAAATCCCTGAAAACTGTATAAAGTAGGGAGAAAAAGGGCAACCAATAGGGAAGAGGGCGGGTGATATGAATGCACCAATAGGTGAACTTATCTGTAATTTAAAATGTAAGGCGCTCAAATATCTGGGTTAGAAAGCGGCGAAGAATACATAGATGTGTGGGAATGATGTGATTGGTTGGACTTAGTGGAGGGAAATATGAATAGACCTATGGGGTATGAATATCAGAGGCCATAGTGATTGGTCGTGAATACGGCGGCGATTCTAAATCAGCCATTGATGGTTGAGAGATAGCCTTGTGATGTGATTGGTGCTTTGAACCCAGGAGATACAGCTAGACCAGTGAGAAAGGGAGCTACTTCTCTATGGGAAATAACATAGAGAAATATATCTTATGCATGTGGTGAGAACCCACCTTTATCTTTATTTTCTACTATATTTACAGTATAACACTATTGTGCGCCCTCTCTCTTTTTTCTTTTTCCTGTATACACCAGGCCATAGTGATATTCGCCAGGGAGGGTGAAAAAGTGCCCCCCATAGGAGCCCCCTCAAGTTGTAAATAGAAGGCATTTTCAAATTTAAAGTAATTATACTTCAAGAGGTATTCCACTGCCATCAAAATGAACTCCTGCAAATTTGTGTCATAGGTGCTATGTTGTTTCAAAAAGAAAGCTAGAGCTGTAAGTGCAACGTCGTGGGGTATACAGGAGTATAACCCCACAACATCACATGTGACCCAGGTATAATGGTCCTTCCAGCTCCTACCCCTAAGGGTCCTGAGGAGGGATTTAGTATCCTTGATGTAACCCGGTAAATTATGGACTATGGGTTGTAGGTACTTGTCCACCCAGTTACTAAGACGCTCATTAAGAGAATTGTTGCCTGAAATGGGGCGTAGATCTGGTGGGAAGGCATTTTTGTGGACCTTGGGAACCCCATAAAAGACTAGTATAACCGGGTCCTCTCCCAAGATATACTTTTTTTGTCTTTCATTTAGGACACCAAGGCCCTTCATCAAAAGGTGTTCTAATGTTGCTTGAAAACTCCGTGTAGGGTTTTCCTTAAGTTTACGGTATGTATGGGTGTTATTCAAAATCTCCAAAGCTCTTTTTGTATATAATCCACTATCCATAACGACCGCCGCCCCACCCTTGTCTGCTTTTTTGATGGTTAGATTATCCATGTTTTTTAATTCCTTAATGGCTTTCATTTGGCTCCATGTTAAGTTGTTATTTGTATATTTTTGTTTTCTCCTTTTTAAGTTTTTGTTATGTAGTGCCAAAAGATCCCGTAAAGACAAAAAAAGTATATCTTGGGAGAGGACCCGGTTATACTAGTCTTTTATGGGGTTCCCAAGGTCCATAAAAATGCTTTCCCACCAGACCTCCGCCCCATAATTTCAGGCAACAATTCTCTTAATGAGCATCTTAATATCTGGGTGGATAAGTACTTACAATCCATAGTCCATAATTTACCGGGTTATATTAAGGATACTAAATCCCTTCTAAGGACCCTAATGAGCAGGAGCTGGAAGGACCACTATACCTGGGTCACATGTGATGTTGTGTGGTTATACTCCTGTATACCCCACGACGTTGCACTTACAGCTTTAGCTTTCTTTTTGAAACAACACAGCGCATATGACACAAATTTGCAGGAGTTCATTTTGATGGTAGTGGAATACCTCTTGAAGCACAATTACTTTAAATTTGAAAATACCTTCTATTTACAACTTGAGGGGGCTCCTATGGGGGGCACTTTTTCACCCTCCCTGGCGAATATCACTATGGCCTGGTGGGAACACCACGCCATATATAATGAGAATAACCCCTTCGTGGATTGTATAGTGTGGTATGGGCGTTACATCGACGACCTCCTGCTTATTTGGGGTCACGATGTGGCGCTCATACCACATTTTTTGGATTACATTAATCTAAACCAATTCAATCTGCGGTTCACGGGGGATTGGAATACACACAGTGTTCCTTTCCTGTATGTGTACCTCACAGGACAAAGGAAAAGGGTAAGATCTCTTCCAATCTCTATCGCAAACCCAATTCAGGAAATACTATCCTTAGAGCTAACAGTAGCCATGCTGCCAGCACTATTAAGGCCATCCCTTACGGGGAGATGGTCAGAGCCAGACGCATTTGCTCAGAAGAGGAAGTATTCAAAATAGCGGAGGAAAAAATAGGCCAGAGGCTGATACAGAGGGGATACAACAAAAGTGACATTGATAGGGCTATAAATAGAGTAAGACACAAAACACAGGAACAACTACTAGAAACACCACATAGAAAAAAAAACACAGAAAAACTACAAGAGGATAATAAAATTACTTTCACCACTAAATTTAGCAGAAACTTTAACCAGATAAAAACTATTTTTAAAAGAAATTTAGGCATTTTGAGACAAGATGAGATTCTCTCAACGATTCCGGATAAGGGTGTTCGTATCACACCTAAAAGAGGCCAAACATTGGGAAATATTATTGCACCCAGTGTACACATAAGCCATCAAATTAGGACAGGTAAAGTCTGGCTATCCCAGAAAGGTTTCTTTAAGTGTGGGGGTTCCCGCTGTGGAGCATGCAAGATGGCTATGAAAACAGCAGAATTCACAGATGGGACCAAACAACAAAATTATAAAATTTGCCACTTTGCCAACTGTGACAGCCACCACTGCATTTATGTTATAGAATGCACCCAATGTGACAAAAAATATGTGGGGAGCACTATTAGGAAAATAAAAACACGCATAATGGAACACATAACCAGTATCAAAAAGCAGCAGCCCCAGATGTCTGGGGCAGCTAAACATTTCGTAGAATGCCACCTGGGGGACATAACAGGGTTCAAATTTTATGTGATTGACAAGGTACCATGTCCCTATAGAGGTGGAAACTGGAAGAAGGTGCTAAGACAAAGGGAGGCACAGTGGATCTTCAAATTAGGAACTGGAAGACCTGAGGGCCGTGATTATCACACAGACATGTTATACATATATTAAGGCACATTATTAGCTTATTTTGTTATACTAAACACATAATGTCAATGTATAATCTTTATGTCAATTTGTTGGGACATTTGCAATATGTGCTATATAATGTGCAGGTCTGTTGCCTTGTGCTACTGTGGACTCTGTTTTATGCTAAAGGAATAAAGTCTCTGTTTTATACTCACGGACCTTGGTATCCTTAGCGACGTTGGTTTGGCACACGTCACCGGATAATCTTTCTTCTTTGTATGCCCCCTGTAGCCAGTGATGCCTCCTGTAGCCAGTGATTCCGCCTGTAGCCAGTGATGCCCCCTTGTAGCCAGTGATGCCCCCTGTAGCCAGTTATGCCCCCTTGTAGCCAGTGATGCCACCTGTAGCCAGTGATGCCCCCCCTGTAGCCAGTGATGCCCCCCCCAGTAGCCAGTGAGGCCCCCCTTGTAGCCAGTGATGCCCCCATGTAGCCAGTGATGCCCCCCTGTAGCCAGTGATGCCTCCCCTGTAGCCAGTGATGCCCCCTTGTAGCCAGTGATGCCCACTGTAGCCAGTGATGCCCCCCCTGTAGCCAGTTATGCCTCCCCTGTAGCCAGGTATGCCCCCTTGTAGCAATTAATGTACCCTGTAACTAATTATAAAATAACAAAAAATTACTCACCTCGTTCCGCGCGTCCCGGTCCTGAGCTGCTGAGCGGTGTAAGCGGTGTGACGTCATCACGCTGCTTACGCTGCACGCAGCTCCCAGGCATCTCCTCGGTGGCAGAGCTGCTGCCGAGGAGATCGAGCGTCGCAGGGGGCGCGGTGCAAGCTCTGCGCCCCCTGTGACTCTGATCCAGGGGAGGAGTCAGGGCGGGAACGATCTGTCCCGTCTCCTCCCCGGGACAACAGCTGCTGCTGGCTCTGCACAAAAACAGCCGCGCAGAGTCAGGTGCGATCCTCCGGGCGTGCGGTTGCGGCGCCCCCCGCGGGTGAGCGGAGCCTCGGCGCCCTGTGCGATCGCCCGCCCCGCCCGCCCCTAGGAACGGCCCTGTCATCGTTTATACGACTTGGTGACCCAATAGGTTCTCACCATGAAGACGCGCTGCCAATACTGTACACCCACCTCCTGATTAGAAGTTATGTGACTGAGTGAAGGGCTACAGGGGTATCTTCCCGGAAGGTTAAGCATCACGGCCGCTGTCCAGCGCCCACCTCATCAATCCAACGTGGGAGCGTCCCAGTTTGTTGGAAGCTTCATATACCAAGAGCACATTCCATGATGTTTCATTTAGATTGCTACACCCTAGCAAGAGTTATTACAGAATATTCAGGGTCTCTTTCAAGTGAAATCTCACTAAACATACATATACTTTTAACATCGGGGGGGCGTAATTAGAGAAGCTTGGGCCCCACAGCAAACTTTTGGATGGGGGCCCCCTCTTTCCCCCCCCTCGCCCGCCTCCCCGACCACGAATATTTACCATGACATGGAGTTACTAGATAATACAAGGTGCGATTACCTCACCATACATATCACCATCATTCTGCTACCAAACAAATCCCACTATACCAAGACCAATATTACCAATAACACTACTACATGAGGACCAGATTATACCGTCAGAACATGACCACAAATTACCACCATATTACTCCCATATAGTGACCATATAGTGGTAGACACCAGTGTACACAGACTCTGCAGATTGTATATTACCCCCATACAGATACAGTGACCATATAGTGGTAGATATGTGTAAACAGACTCTGCAGACTGTATATTACCCCCATACAGTGACCATATAGTGGTAGGTACCAGTGTACACAGACTCTGCAGGTTGTATATTACCCCCATACAGTGACCATATAGTGTTAGATATGTATACACAGACTCTGCAGACTGTATATTACTCCCATATAGTGACCATATAGTGGTAGACACCAGTGTACACAGACTCTGCAGACTGTATATTACTCCCATATAGTGAACATATAGTGGTAGATACCAGTGTACACAGACTCTGCAGACTGTATATTACCCCCATACAGTGACCATATAGTGGTAGATACCAGTGTACACAGACTCTGCTGTCATATATGTGATTACAGTGCAATTACATCTTGTGAGCTCACAGATAACATTTCTCTGACAAGTCCTTGACTTTCCTTTTTATTCTGCATCCGATCCAGACCACCATGATGACTTCTCCGGGACACCACTCGTCCATGCAGATTTGGACACAGATATTTTAGAATTCTCACTTTTCCAGCACCTCCCTCACTGTCCCCCAGCTCTGTACACACTTCCAAGAGGTGGCAGAGTGGGTACAGACTATAGCTTAGAGGCCCAGTCTCCTAGAGGGGAGGAACAGAGAATTCACCCCCTGGAGATTGTGTTACAGCTATGGCCTATACCCCTCAGAATCATATTGCCAGGTAGGTAGACCACATTAGGTAAGTTGGTAGGCTCCAGGTAGGTAGGTAGTACATAGGCCCCAGGTAGGTAGGTAGTACACAGGCCCCAGGTAGGTAGACAGTACATAGGCTCCAGGTAGGTAGGCAGTACATAGGCCTCAGGTAGGTAGAGTAGTCCTAGGAAAGTAGTTAGCAGTTAGGCAGGTCACAGACAGTTAGGTAGGCTACAAATAGATAGGTATATTGGCCGTAGGTAGGCAGTAGTTAGGCCCCAGTTAGTTAGGCAGCCCTAAGGTAGGTAGGTAGGCTGTAGGTAGGCCCCAAGTAGCTAACTAGCCCGTACATTACAAACACACAAAACAACCTACAGATATAAGCTATTCACACGACCGTATTAACCTGTAGAATTAATCATACAGGTAATTTAGTGTGAAATGTGAACAGTATAGAAAATAACTTGAAAAAATGTAGAAAATGCTTTCTTTGTTCACACTGCAAAAACAAAGGAAAAAAAAGAAGCAATTTATATGTAAACTCACACTACACCCCCAAAAATACAGGTTCTCCTGTATAAAAACAATTCCTCATACACCTACGTCATTGAAAAAGTTAAAAAAGTTATGACTGTTAAAATGCAGGAAGGAAAAAAGCTAAAAAAAAATGTAGCTGCATCATTAAGTCATTAAAGGGTCTGTCTCACTACATTGATTTGATTCTTGGAGTCTATTAGTGGAGGTGATTCTTGGCGCCCATCCCACGGCTGCTGTATATGACTTCACATAAGGCACATGACTATGAACCCACCATGCTCAGGCGCCCACCAGGGGTTTTCCCTGCTCCCTGCGGACTAGTCCAAGGTTGCATGTGCTTGAGATGCAAATTGTTGGTGCTTTAGCCCAATCTCATCTCCATCTGTTCAGGGGTGTACGTCTTATGGTGGATGAGGAGGGAGCGCTTCCTCCGTCATTCTTACGGAGGCAAGAGAACAGCTCATACAATGAGTCAGAAGTCGGTTTTTCCGATTCCTTGAAGATGGCGCGGAGAATTGTAATCGGATTGGCTCTCCTGATCTGTGGTTTTGATCCCCTTAGAAGCAGGGTCATCATTGAGATCTACACTAGATTCTGTCACTTGATATGTGTAAGCTATTCTTAGCTTACTGTGTGAGAAATCTTTCAGGAGCCACTTTTTGAAACTTTTTGTAGATGTCACCAACAACATTGGCCTCATGTATGAAAACTGTCCAGCTCTAAGACTGTGTTTGTTGAACACAGCAACCAATCCGAGCTCCCCTCTCATTTCATACAGTGCTCTGGAAAAATTTATGGAGAACTCTGATTGGTTGTTATGGGCTCTGATCGGTTGCTATGAGCTCTGATTGGTTGCTATGGACACTGATCGGTTGCTATGAGCTCAGATTGGTTGCTATGGACACTGATCGGTTGCTATGAGCTCAGATTGGTTGCTATGGGCACTGATCGGTTGCTATGAGCTCTGATTGGTTGCTATGGGCTCTAATAGGTTGCTATGAGCTCTGGTTGCTATGAGCTCTGATTGGTTGCTGTAGGATCTGATTGGTTGCTATGGGTTCTGATTGGTTGCTATGAGCTCTGGTTGCTATGAGCTCTGATTGGTTGCTATAGGTTCTGATTGGTTACTATGAGCTCTGGTTGCTATGGGTTCTGATTGGTTGCTATGAGCTCTGGTTGCTACGAGCTCTGGTTGCAATAGGTTCTGATTGGTTGCTATGAGCTGTGATTGTGGAAATAGGTATCCTGATAACTAGACAGTTCTCGGACAAAGGGAAATATTCTAGAGCGCTAGAGGGAATAAAACGATCTAAAAGGATAACAATTTATTAAACATGTACATTACGCGTTTCGCGAGTTCCACACTCGCTTCTTCAGATGTGTCGACCACTCAATTCAACAAACTTTATATACATTCCTTTT